>JAEQML010051939.1:0-44028 GCA_016904865.1 Pissodes strobi
ATTGGACAAATGACCATCAATTTTGACTTGTTGCAATCTGTCAGACATATAGGAAGCCATCCAGCTCAGTAGGATACCAGAAAAACCATAATGGGAAAGCTTCGACAGTAGCAAAGAGTGGTTGACCTTGTCGAAGGCCTTGCTGAAATCTGTATATATGGCATGTGTTTCAAGCCCTTTATTAAAATTTTGAAAGATGGTATTAGTAAATAGATATAGGTTTGTATCAACTGAGCGACCAAGGGTGAAGCCATGCTGTCTAGATAATATCTTTTCTTGAAAATGGGCCGATAATACTGCAATGACGCATTGTTCAAAGACTTTTGGGATTGCTGACAATATACTTATTGGTCTGTAGTTTTCGACATTGTTCCTCGCACCCCCCTTATGAATAGGGGCAATGTACGAAACCTTCCAGACCGCGGGAAAAGAGCCAGACTTTAGAGACTGGTTAAATATGAGATACAAAGGGTGGTAGAGAGTATGGGAGCAGAACCTCAGAACTCTGTTGGGGATGCCATCAGGGCCCTTGCCCTTATTCAGATCAAGGGAATGTAATGCTCTTTCGATTTCAACGGCACTAACATTGATTACAGCAAGGTTGTCATGTGTACTTACTGCCTCACCTGGACCGGTATTCCGCTGTGGATTATACACAGAGGAAAAAAACTCCGCAAACAAGTTTGCTATATCATTGCCCTGGTCAGCTGTAGCATCTTCAAGATGCATAACTTGAGGCACAGTACCAGAGCCTGATCTAGAGTGAACAAAGTTCCAAAAATTCTTAGGATCATTATTTATGGAATTCTCAGCTCTAGTTGTAAAGAGTTCAAAGCAATGCTTGGACAGCTGTTGACATTCCCTCCGAAGGTGGCTGAAGTGGTTATAGTCCGCCTCATCTTTAGTCTGTTTATATGTTTTGTGCGCAATTTTCTTTTGAAAAATCAAACCTTTAAGTTCCTTAGAAAACCACTGTGGAAAGTTAACGGACGGCCTAAAAACCTTCACAGGGACAAATCGATCAAAACAAGAAAATAAAATTGAATAGAAATTCTGAACTGTGTCCGCTATATTATCCTCTATAACAGACTGCCAATTAAAGCTTAGGAAGTAATTATTAATTAAATCATAATCAGCATTCTTGAAGTCATAGTAAGGACATACATTTGGTTTTAGATTAATAGAGCAATTACTGAGAAATGATATGTCAAGAGGTGGATGAAAGGTGTCAGGGTTTACCAATCCAGTATTCCTCACTATGGCCTCAAGAGCAAAATTTGCAAAGCAAAGATCTAGAACATTATTCTTACTGTTAACTATACCGTTGTACTGAGTTAAACCCAGGGAAGCAAAAACATCGCACAGTAAGATGTCCTTTTGATGCTTAACATTAGAGGGCGACAAACCTAGTAAGTTGTCGGTCCGACGCCACACTATGTCCGAAAGGTTGTAGTCACCCACCACAATGACATTCGCGAACAGCTCACAGGCAGTTGAAGCTGACCGAAGGTGGGCCTCGTAGATTGACACGTCCATAAGAGGGGGAATGTAAACGCAACCCATGCAGTATGTGGCATTCCCAATGGACACAGAGACCCATATTTCTTCGACGGCGCTGTTGCCAAATCCTAAAAGAATGGATTTAAAGGATTTCTTTACTGCGATAAGCACTCCACCACCGTGACTTTTAGCACTGTTTGTAGAGTTTCTGTCAGTTCTATATATGATGTAACGAGAGTCCAGAAGTTCAGCATCATTAATTGTGGGATCAAGCCAAGTCTCAGTTAAGGTTATTACAGAATATGATTCGGTTTGAGCAGAGCAGAATAGGTCTTTCAGCTTGGTTTTTAGCCCTCTTGCATTTTGGTAAAATATAGTGAAAGGTACTTATGGTTGAGCTGCGCTGCTTGTCTTGGCTGAAAATTCTGAGACGCAGGCACATTACGTGGAAGGCGGGGGCGAAACTCTTTAACAGCGGTGCCTTCGGGCCAAAGGCCAGGTTCCAGCAATCCTTTCAGGATAGACTCCTTAACGCCAATCTTGAAGGAGGCCACATCCTCATTTTTATCAAGTATATGGCACTTCACATCACTTATGCAGAGTTTGGTTTGCACATAATCAATAACTTGCTCTGGGGTGGTACAGGGGTTGCATCTGCCCAGGTACAACCATTGTCTTCTCTCTCCGGCAGTTAGGTTCGTATTGGTAAGACCAGTGCCAATAACCAGTTGTTTGTCGCTATGTTTTGAGTGAGGCACAGAGGAGTTACTTGAATTAACCAAAAAGTTAAACCAAAAAGTAAGTTTTCTGGATGAAGAGCTAAAAAAAGTCAAATGTAACTACAGTTTAGACTTCATGGAGAAAAGAGTCAAGAGTATTGAGGATGATGTTAAGGAAATTAAACATGCAAACCAGGACGACAAGCTTGTCGACCTTAAAAAGAAAATTAAAAACATCGAGGAAAAGGTTGCAAAAAACACTTCTAAGAATGTTGAGGCGAGCCAGTGTGCAAACTTGGAGGGTACACTCACAAAAGTATTAAGAGAAACCCTAAAACTTCACACAAAAGAGGTATCTGAACAAATAAAGACCTTGTCAGACTGTGTTAGGGATGAAAATGCCAATATCATCCGATTGATTTCAAGTAGCAAGGGGGAAGCTGATATCCAGCATAACAATGTGGAACCAAGCATTATAAATCCTCAGGCCGTGGGCTATGCTGTGATCGAGACTGCAACTAGGAATACCTTAAATAAATACATAAATATAAATAAGAATGAAACAGAATCTGTGCCTAATAAAGAACCAACTAATTCTGAATTGTTCAAACAGAGGAATATTTCTTGGGGCGTTGTTAAGGGTACAAATAGTGAAAAAACAATAATAGCAGCCGCCGATGCCTGCAAAATGTTTTATGTGGGCAATTTAAGTATAGAGTCATCAGCAGAAAAGCTAAAGGCTTATCTGCTAGAAAAAAAGGTACCCATTATGGCGTGTGAACAAATTACATCAACCAGAAAAGGAGTAGGTATTAATGGTTTGTCTTATAAAATAGCCATAAAGTCTGACCTGGAAAAAGATATCCTCAATTCCAATTTGTGGCCAGAAAATGTCACAATAAGACCATTTGTTTTTCATAATAGAGAACTGCGAGGACAAATGGGAGAAAACTTTAATAAAAATTTTCAGCACCGAAGACCGCGACCATGGACAAGGAGATAATGCTAAAAAACAAGCCACAACTTCTACTTTTAAACTGTCAAGCCTTGAATATGGAGAAATGTGACCAGATTAATTGTGATATTGATAACCTAAGCAACTTATTATTTTTGTGCTTGACGGAAACATGGGCGTACCAGGGTATGATGGAGTTGTTTAATTTCAATAACTTTACTCTTGCAAGTAACTATTGTAGGCAAGACAGTAGAGGTGGTGGTGTTGGAATCTGGATTCGATCGCATGTTAACTCGGATCCCTTGAAGATAGAACGGTTTTGCATTGAAAAAGTATTCGAGGTGTGTGGAGTGACCTGTATTTTGGAAGACGTCATATATGTGATATTGTGTTGCTACAGGTCACCCTTTGCAAACTGGCAAGAATTTTTAGGTCAACTACAGGACGTGTTGCAGTTGGTATTTAGATCAAATAGAAGAATATTGCTCTGTGGTGACTTTAATTGTGACTCTGTTGGTAGTAAGGAATATGATCAACTGATGAATGTGTGTCAGGAGTTTAATCTGTGTAATATTGTGAATGATTATACTCGCGTAACAAAAACGACTGCATCAGTCATAGATCACATATTTATAAATTTTACATATAAGAATGTTCAAGTAGTTGATAATGTAGTTAGTGACCATAGGACGATATTGGCAGAGTTGGATATTTATATGCAGAATAAGTGCACATCATTCTTTACAAGACATTATCGGGATGATTCCATGAATGAATTTAGACTGGCACTTTGCAGGGAGGATTGGTCAGGATTGTACGGACTAATGGATATAGATGCAGCTTTCACTTATTTTGTGGAAGTTTTTAAATATTACTTTGATTTGTTCTTTCCACTGCAAAAATGTTATAGTAAGGAAAATGGAAAACAATGGGTCAATAGCGAGATTAAGACGTCAAGTGAAAACTTGAAGCTTTTATTTCAGTTAACAAAAACCAATGATAATTTAGGGGAATATTACATGGAGCAAAAAAGGAAACATAAACAATTAATTAACAATACGAAACAAGAATATTATCAGCAAAGAATATCGGGTGCTTCTAATTCTGTCTCTTGTGGCTGGAGAATAGTGCATGAATTATCTAATAAGGTAAAGAAGCAAAAAATTTTTTCAATTAAGGTAGGAAAATCAGGTACAATTACAGATTGCCCTGAAACTATAGCCAATTCGTTTAATATGTTTTTTAAAAATGCTCCCATGGAGATTGCTCTTAATATACCTAATAGCGCAACTAATATTAATTTCTATAAAAGCGGTTACCCAAATCTTAAGAACAAAAAATTGTTATTGTTTCCATTTCAAGAAGAGGAATTTTATACTTTAATAATGAGTAAGCTTAAAAATAAAAAATCGTCTGGGGCAGATGATATTCCCAGTTTTGTTGTCAGGGAGGTACTAGCTGAGATTGTATGTCCAATGACTTTTCTCATAAATCTTTCATTCTGCGTTGGAAAGTTCCCCAGCAGCCTAAAGACAGGCAAAATAATTCCTATTTATAAAAAGAATGATGTGCACTTGATGGAAAATTATAGGCCCGTGACGGTGTGTTCTTCATTTTCAAAATTGTTTGAATATTGTTTCTTGGACAGGATGCTGATGTTTGTATACGAAAACAACATAGTTAATGAACATCAATTTGGTTTTCAGAGTGGTAAATCCACTGGAAATGCCATACATGCATTATATAGTGAGATCGTACACTTCATGGAAGTGGGTGAGAGTCCTGTTGGGGTATTTTGTGACCTCAGCAGGGCTTTTGATTGTGTCAATCAAGATCTCTTGTTAGATAAATTATTGTTTTATGGTTTTAAGGATAGGGTTTTTCAGTGGATTGAATCATTCATAAAGGGAAGGGAACATTATGTGTCAATAGATCATGTTGGGTCTGAGAGTAGAGTAAGGATTAATTCGGAGTGTATATCCCCTCAAATGGGTGTTCCACAGGGCTCAGTGTACATTCCGTGAATACTAGAAATGCTGATAAATATTATATAACCCCCTATAGGACGCAAATAATGTATAAATCACCAAATGTTGTAGGTTTGAAAATGTTTAATATATTGCCATCTGAGATTAAAGCATCTGTTAATACTAACCAATTCAAGAGCCAGCTCAAACTATTTTTGATTTCTAAATGCTATTACAGATTGGATGAATATATGTCTATAGATGTGTAGCTTTAAGTTTTATTTTATAAGTATTATTTTGTATTGATTTGTTGACCATTCCTATACAATTTATATTTTGTCAGACAGGAAGATTGGAAATAAATAAATAAAAATAAAATAAATAAATAAAAAATGTTGTCCTCCTCTAGAAATAACCACTTTTTGCCTCCTGTTTGACATGTAGGACTTCACCCAGTCCAGAGCTGGACCCCGTATGCCATACCTTTCCAGTTTTTTAAGCATGATTTCATGATTGACACTGTCGAAAGCTTTTGACAGATCCAAGAAAATCCCCATGGAGATGTCCCCGTCTTCCCAGCCTCTCAGAATGTTTTCAATGAAATCATAAGTTGCTGTCTCAACAGACTTACCACACAAATACCCATGCTGTGATTCACTTATAAGTTTTTCGGCATAAAAGAACTGTAGAAGCCTGGTGCTGATGGCAATTTCAAATATCTTAGATAATGTTGGTAATAAACTAATAGGCCTATAATTTTCAATAAGTGATTTGTCCCCCTTCTTATATAAAGGTTTCACCACAGCCAACTTCAAGGCATTTGGGAAAATACCCATTTTAAATTAACTATTAAGTATGTGACATAGAGGCTCGGAAACCTCCATGGCACAATTTTTCAGTAAATTTGCTGATATCTCATCATAACCTGGATATAATTGTAATAATCTCATGCGGTGTAGCTGGTGTCAAGAAGAACGATTTACTATTAAAGGGAATTCTACATGAGAAGGGAATTTGTTCTTGACCATTTATCAGACTCGGCGCAGCATCA
The DNA here is from genome assembly GCA_016904865.1 of Pissodes strobi. NCBI lineage: Eukaryota > Metazoa > Arthropoda > Insecta > Coleoptera > Curculionidae > Pissodes > Pissodes strobi. Next base: position 6,193 of record JAEQML010051939.1, read on the forward strand.
AGTATAAATCTATTAAAATCTTACATGTATTTACACAAGTTAAATATATGATAAAGGCAAAATATTCTTGAATAACATATTAAAAATACACTGAACCAGACAGGCTAGATATGAGTTTCAAACACATCAAGTCTATCATCTATAGTTTTCACAAAATTGTGGAACCCGATGCTCTGCACATTCATGTCACTAGCATACACATTAAAATAATGACACATTCTATATACAGAAGAATTTCTATATGTTTGCCATTGCAAAATTAAAATAAACTTTTCTGCTGTCTAGTATTACCATTACTTGTCAGTATTCTATAGATATAAACAAGGCCAAGTTTGATTCTTCGATAATCTTGTAAATATAGGTTTAACAATTTAGTATTGCTTAGAATAATACCTGAATTTTCTATAAAACACATAGGTATTTAAGAAACTTACGTTGCACATGTTCACCATACTAGCATATTCCAATTTAGGCAGCACGAAACTATAGGACAGTTTAAGACATACATCATTAAAGCTCTTAGTTGATCTAATAATGAAGCCCATTATTTTATGAGCCTCATTAACTATGCCCACTATATGTTCTGTAAAAGACAGTATGTTTGATCATCTACAATCTGCTGAATGGGATGACTCTGTTGAGGTTGTAATGGGTGTAAGGGCTAGTTGCAACTTGTACAGTGATTTTTTTACTAAAATGACGGGATGTAATTCTGGTACTTCTTGAGACCTTCATCTAATCAATGTCTTCTCAAATTTATTTTTATCATCGACCAATCTGCTAGAGATTGAATTCAAATTCGAAATATGCTTTATTGTCTAAGACTTAAAAAAGCTCATTGACAAAGCTACTACTCACTAATCAAACAACAAGAGTAAAATAACAATTATTATAGCGACAAAACATAATAAATTTAACGGAGCACAGAAATTATGCAAGCAAATGACCCAAAATAGAGTAAAATTACAACTTATACTACGCTCCACAAATATGATTCTTAATGTATAATTAAATAAAGCCAACCCAGTCCAAATCAAGCAATTGGTTCCAATGGTATAGTAAACTCTTACAATTAGAACTTGTTTTTACAGCTTTTTTAAAACGCTCTCTACACTGCCAATCTGTCTTACGGAACCTGGAAGCCTATTAAACATCTTTTTGCAAGAATATATGCCTGATTTTTTTATTAGTTTAGTTGACGGTATAGTAACTTTCACAGTGAAGTTATTAAAATGAGTTGCATAACTACACTGTTGTCCAATTATTTTCGATCGAAATTTGTCAAGGACAAGACATACCGTTTCCAAAACAAATAATGAAGCCAAAGTCCGTATCCTGAAAAAGAGGAACAGTGGTCTGCCTGACTCTGGGTTTTGCCCTGCAGACAAATCTTCTTGCTCATTTCTGCACAACAAAAATCGTGTTTCAATCAGCACATAATACACACTCGTTGCAACTTCGGCATCCAATTCGCGAGAGATCATTTCATCGCAGCTCTGTGCATGCGTCTTGCTTAAAGACAAAACATGATCTGCAAACTTCAGTCTATTGTCAATATGAATACCAAGGAATTTGTTGACCTGGAGATTAGTTACAGGTTTGGTACCCAATAGAATATTAGCTAAATTACACTTAAAATACACGACTTTTGTTTTACTTACATTCAGTGTTAAATAGTTAACATAAGTAACATAACATCGCACCAAGAATCGTAAACTCTAGTTAGTTTACGATCCTTGACATCACACCATTTCTTGGGAGTGATTAAATCATTCACAATCATGGTTGCAAGCTGTAGAGGGCCCTTGTGCCGTCAGAGTATAGTGGTGTGATCCACGAAAATTGGAGAAGACTTACCAAGAAAACCAACGAAATAACATGCTGCCGGCATTGACGGAATATCGGGCAAGATCCATAAAAAAACTAGTCACCAATATCGACACCACTCAGCCATCTTGTGAATTAATATTTTATTAATAGGCATATATCCTAACCCTAAACCACTAAGGGAGTCTAAATGCGTGTCCGTGTTTAAAAATAAGCGATCCAGCTCTGACATTTCTAATTATAGGCCTTTTTCTATTCAAAACCAGATCGCTAAAATATTTGAAGTAGCGTTTGCTTGTCAATTGCCTGGAACACACAACTTTACCAGTACCAGTAATATTGGTGTACCTGAGTCAGGCATTTGACACCATTGATTATGGACGCGCAATAAGCTAGATGCTATAGGGGTTCATTGAAATGCTCATTCATCGGTAAAAACTTATTTGGAGGAACAGATCAATGTGACTGATGATGTGGGGTCTGATAAAAGTACCAGTAATATTGGTGTACCTCAAGGTTCAATACTAGGACCATGGTTTTTGTCATATTTGTCAATAACCTTGAATCATTTTGCTTTACTCCAGATCTGAAAGTTTTGTCTGTGGACAATACGAACATGTTAGTAAAGCATGGGTGTGTGGGGTACTGTTTGTGGCAAAAAGAGCTGTTTTATGCAATTTCTTCCGAAGACTGTGGTAAGAAACTATTAACTTGCTGATTGAGGTAGAAGGAAAGTCCATGCATTGCACTAATGCATTTGGACTACATGTGGCCCAAAAGTTAACCTGGGAAATTCACATTGCCCATGCATGTAAAAGATAAAGCGTCTCATATTATGTTATAAAACGACAGTATCTCAGAATTCTCCACTTTACATGGGCATCAAATGTATTACCAAATTTGGGACACTGATTGATAATGAAATTAAAAAAATACTTCAAGACTGGATTAAAGCAGTTTTTAATTGCCAATACTGTCACGAATTGGTTTTTACTCGTGACGCCACGCCTTACTTAGCATGCAGGAGAATAGCTTAGATTCGGAATCGCTCTACGTCAGGTGAGAAGAGATGATAAAGGAGACACGTTGATAAAAACAATAACAATTTTATTTACAAACAAACTTAACAACGGTTATACTGTACGTGAACAATAATAAATGCGTGTTTTGTTTATAGATGAATTAAGAGTTTACACTATACCCAATTAATACTAAATGCATGTCTTCTCGAGAGAGGCTTAGTTTAAAGTGTTTCTATGCCCTTGGTCACTGTTTCATTAATAAAGTCTATGCAAGCTGGGTTGTCTTATTTATGTATTTGTTTTAATATTTATATGGTTTTAGCGACTCTTATTAATTGAATAGTTTAATTCAAGTTTGACACAGATTTCTAAGGCACTTGCACTACTTATTAAAAATCCCCCAAAAAATCTCCTTACTGGAAATTTTGATACTTTACTCGTAGATTCGACTCTCACTACTTTTTTGAATCCCCCGGATGCAGTGTACCTATGTATATGTCATCCAGGTTAGGTGAGGAGCTGATCACCCTGTACCTATGTACAGGTGTTCACAGATATTGAGGTTGCGGGATAGAACAACTAGAAGAGAGGCACCTGTGTGCATGCACCCAGCTACTTGAGCGGTGTTGAGAGAGACCCGAAAGCCTGATGAATTTGGCGTTTGCCGGCGTATTTATATTCACAATGCTGATGGCTGCAACGTTAAGGATTAAAATCGCTCTCGTCGAACGCTCTAGTTGTTTATAATTAACTGTGAATGTTTATGTAATATTTTTCAAGTTCAAGTTCAAATTTAGGACGGAGTGATATTTTCTTAGTAGGTTTATACATTTTAGTAGTTCACAATACGTTTTATTCCGTGGAAGATTTTCGTGATTTCTAAGAAAGAAACCTGTTTGATATGTTGTTATTTAGAGTAAGCGATATAGCTGACCATTTTTTAATATTGAAACTAAACCCATTCATCTCATACTACACAACAACATTATCCAAACTCTCCTGCAAATCTGAACAGTTATATGTAGATACAATCTCCCTCTATATCTTAAAATTGTCAGCAAAGAGTAAGGGTCTTGATAACCAAGCTCAGAACAAAGCTCATTTACAGCCACCAGAAACATAAAAGTCCCAAATGGGCTCTCTGAGGAACCTCAGACCTGGCCCTTCTGACCTCAGCATATGGCATTCTGTTTGTTAGATATGAACTTATAAGATTAATTAAGGTATTTGTAACATTCGTGTCATTAAGAGACTTAACTATAACACTATGTTTTACATGATCAAATGGCTTTTCCATGTCTGTATAGATTATTATTAGATTATACATCAACTAATATGTTGTTAAAATGCATGCTGGCAAAATGTAATCAATTTTGTTAAAGTAGACTTATGAGGCAAAAAACTGTGTTGAAATTCGGAAATGCTACATTTAACCAGGACTTATTTTACTTTTTAACTTTTTTCGCCCCGTGCTGCCCTACTACTATTTAGAATATTCCACATACATTTAGTCTAATCTGTAGAGGATGCAATTAACCTATCGTTTGCCAGGCATTTCGCTTTCCTAATGACTTTTTGGTAAGAGTTTCAAGAATCTTCTGTATTCATTGGAACTTTCTGGAGTATTGTAGTATCTACATATATCACCTAAAAAACTTAGGTGATCCCTCATATCCTTCAGAGAGTCATTGAACCAAGACACTCTATGAACGTTATTACTTTGGGTTTTGTGTGTTTTGAAAGGAAATGACCGCAGTTAAGCTTGCCCAATCCCATCCACAAACATTTTAGATTATGACTGAAAAATTTTGATTGTAAAAATTCAACAAACCATGCTCTTACCGGTCTAAATGCTTTAACATCCTAAAATGTGCGGTTTTCCTCGCCCTCGGTGCTGTATAGCGTAGAGCACATTGTCCCTATGTGTTCAGAAAGACCAAGATCAGTCGTTTCAGTATGGCACAAGCATAAGACAAACGCACAAGAACATGATTAAGGCAGGCGTCCCCCCTTGTATCCTCCCATATCATTGCTTTAAAGCCATAATCAGACGAGTACGTTGCCTGCCATTGTTCTGTTGAAATCGCCCACCATGACTCTGGAACCAATGAGCCCTCCAGTGCGTCCAGAAAGGTGCTAAAGTTACAAGCTGGTGGTCTGTAAATAGCAATCACATAAACATTAGAGTGATTTAACAAAATAGTGCAAGACTCAATACACTTCTGCATATTAATTTTAGTACTTGAATAGATAGAGCTAAAGCCAATATTCTGCTAGAGTAAGCTTATGTTCCACCCCCTTTACCGTCCTGTGGACCCGAATAGGCAGCAACTCCATAACCCATTATGTTGAAGGATAGCATTTCTTCCACTGTTCATCAATGCTCGGTTAATGCAAGAATACCATAATCTCTTCCATCCAAGTTCTCAAGTAGATCCAGCTTACTATAATAATATTATAGTGAAGGATACTCTGCTTTTTTACCTCTCTTGAGATTGTATCTTCTTTATGTTTAAAAAAGTTTATACGCGCACCAGTACAGCCTCAAAATTGATATTAACCTTATTAGTGCAAGTAGATGTTGTAATTACCAGATTATTAGGACCGACATGGTGTAATCTTTATTTATTTATGTATTTATTTATTTATTGGTGCTAAAAAGTACAAAACTCAGAGCTAAGACATAATAAGAAAAAAAGATTATTCCGTGGAAGATTTTCTTGATTTCTAAAAAGGAAACCTGTTTGATATGTATGTCTATTTCCGTAGTTGTTTCATTATGCAATGATATTCGATTATCGTCGAAAACAGGACTTTTATTTGTATTATTTTATTTTACCACTCAAATACATTCTAGGTACATAAAGTAGTTAGATGATTTGACTAGCCACATAAGTTTCTATACATATTTGTAAACATTTCTATGGTGAATAAAATTATATTTGATTTGATTTTTTTCCATAAGGTATTCTCAAGGGGCAATTCCTTTATACTGTAATTATGATCCATTATGTTGTTATTTAGAGTAAGCGATATAGCTGAACATTTTTTAATATTTAAATTAAACCCATTCATCTCATACCACACAACAACATTATCCAAACTCTACTGCAAAACTGAACAGTTGTATGTAGATACAGATATAGCTTAAAATTGTCAGCAAAGAGTAAGGATCTTGATAACCAAGCACAGAACAAAGCTCATTTACAGCCACCAGAAACATAAAAGTCCCAAATTGGATCTCTGAGGAACCTCAGACCTGGCTCTTCTGACCTCAACATATGGCATTCTGTTTGTTGGATATGATCTTATAAGATTAATTAAGCTATTTGTAACATTCATATCTTTAAGAGACTTAACTATAACACTATGTTTTACATGATCAAATGGCTTTTCCATGTCTGTATAGATTACATCAACTTGTAAAATGCATGCTGGCAAAATGTAATCAAGTTTGTTAAAGTAGCCCTGATAGGCAAAAAACTGTGTTGAAATTCGGAAATGCTACATTTAACCAGGACTTATTTTACAGTTTAACTTTTTTCGCCCTGTGCTGCTCTCTACTACTATTTAGGATATTAAACATATATTTAGTCTAATCTGTAGAGGATGCAACTAACTTATCATTTGCCAGGCATTTCGCTTCCCTAATGAATTTTTGGTAAGCGTTTCAAGAATCTTCTGTATTTATTGGAACTTTTTGGAGTATTTTAGTATCTACATAAATCACCTAAAAAATTTGGGTGACCCCTCATATCCTTCAGAGAGTCATTGAACCAAGACACTCTATGAACGTTATTACTTTGGGTTTTGTGTGTTTTCAAAGGAAATGACCGCAGTTAAGCTTGCCCAATCCCATCCACAAACATTTTAGATTTGACCTTAGTGGTCAACTTATGACTCAAAAATTTCCGAGAACATAATTCAACATGATTGTAACAATTCAACAAACCATGCTCTGTTATCGGTCTAAATGCTTTAACATCCTAAAATGTGCGGATTTCCTCGCCCTCGGCGCTATATAACGTAGAGCACTTGTCCCCATATGATCAGAAAGACCCAGATGAGTCGTTTCAGTATGGCACAAGCATAAAACAATGCACAAGAGCATTATCGAGGCAGGCGTCCCCCCTTGTGTCCTCCCATATCCTTGCTTTAAAGCCATGATCAGATGAGTACGTTGCCTGCCTTTGTTCTGTTAAAAATCGCCCACCATGACCACCCTCCTACTGGAACCAATGAGCCCTCCAGTGCGTCCAGAAAGGTGCTAAAGTTACAAGCTGGTGGTCTGTAAATAGCAATCACATAAACATTAGAGTGATTTAACAAAATAGTGAATATTAATTTCAGTAATTGAATAGATAGGGCTAAAGATAATATTCTGCTAGAGTAAGCTTATGTTCCGCCCCCTCTACCGTCTTGTGGAGCAGAATAGGCAGCAACTCCATAACCCATTATGTTGAAGGATAGCATTTCTTCCGCTGTTCATCAATGTTCGGTTAATGCAAGAATACCATAATCTCTTCCATCCAAATTGGTCTCAAGTAGATCCAGCTTACTATAATAATATTATAGTGAATGATACTCTGCATTTTTACCTCTCTTGAGATTGTATCTTCTTTATGTTTAAAAAAGTATATACGCGCACCAGTACAGCCTCAAAATTGATATTAACCTTATTAGTACAAGTAGATGTTATAATCACCAGATTATTAGGACTGACATGGGGTAATCTTGATATATTTATTTATTTATTTATTGGTGCTAAAAAGTACAAAACTCAGAGCTAGACATAATAAAAAAAAATTTAAAAGTGACAATACAGCCAATACATCTAAAGCTTCAACACACAAAACAACATAAAAACAACTCACGATGCTGATCACAGAAGGTACTTAGTTGGACTGAAGACAGTCCTCGAATGAAAAGAAAGCATTTTTAATAAAAAATTATTTGACTTTGAGCTTAAATGAATTAAGCGGCAGATCCTTGGCGCAGACAGGCAAGGCATTAAAGAATTTGATAAAGTCACAGCACAGAGTGACCCTGATTAATGAGACAGTAAGTCATTATAGAGTGAAAGTACCCAAAGTAAGCAGCCCTGAGTATGCAGGTCGACACTGAGCCAGACAAACTACGAATAAGGAATAGGCATCTTGACAATTTGGATGGCAAATCCTCAATGTGAAATTTTCAAGTCAATCCTCCATCTAGAGTGATGCCAAAAAAAATTTACTGTTGCATCCAGATCTAGTTGACAGGAGTTAAGGTCTCTAAGGGAGATTATTATATGTTGAGTTTTGGCCTCATTTAAGCATAGTCGATTTGATATCGCCCATTCCCTCAGATTAGCAAATAACTCGTCCACTGTGAGAGGAAGGTGAGAAATTTTGAATCAGCAGTCAGGATGTGGTGTCATCAGCATACAGACAGAACTTAGAGTCAGGATCACTGCTGGGCAGATCATCAGCATAAACTAAAATGAGAATAGGCCCAAGAACCGAATCTTGCGGTACTCCATACTTCAGCATTAAGCTCCGAGACAAACAAATCCTCAAAATAGACAAACTGAGTACTACCTGCTCTACACAATCAAAAGCACTTGACAAGTCAAGAAATGTGCCAGGTGAGTGTAGGCCACTCTCAAAGCCCTCAAGAATCTTCTCACATACATCCCTGACCCTGACTGCCGAGCCAGTGGAGCGTCGCTGCCTAAACCCATGTTGTTTCATGTAAAACAGTGCATTTGTTCGAAATATTTCTCAATCTGAATCTTAAGCAGTCTCTCAAAAATCTTACCAAAGATTGGAACAAGCGAAATAGGCCGGTAATTTTCATATACTGCCTATATAGCCCCAACTGATTGTTTCCACCAGATTATAAAAATTCAACAAGCCCCACTCCGTAATAGGACGATAGCAGATACGTACTGCATCACCCACCCTGGAAGATTCCTCACTGAATTGAAAGGTAATTCTCAGGTGATCTGACAGAGACACATCACTGATGATGGCTTTATAATTGGGGCTCGGAACATTTGTCCAGACAATTCGTACGCCTTACAGACAGGAGGAGGTCGACAACACTCCGAGATTGACCATGCTCTAAGTTAAACTTAACATGAAAGTCACCAGTAATGATTTATTTTTTGTTAATGGCCAATCTACTCAGAAAACTATCCAGCCCACTCAGAAAACCGTCAAAGTCACCCAATGGAGATCTATAGATGGGATATATCAAAGACTCACCACATCCCAGCAAAATAGTGACAGGCACGCATTGTGCTGTGTCCCGTGCATATATAAACACCCCTCCATGAGCCCTGCATGTCCTGCAAAATTTGGAAACAGGATTATAGCTCTATGTGCTATATCTCCGCATCAGACAGCCAGTGCTCATTAAGATAGAGAATGTTAATATTATGATTAGATTCGAGAAATTTTAGAACGCAAAGATTGAATATTAAGGTGTCAAGTAACATTATTAAAGTTGTCAGCATATGTTAGTTCTTTCTGTTGAAAAAATGGCGCCGCCGCGCCGCCTGTTTAAAAATCATCTTGAAATCACACCTGTACGCCAGACCTGAGAGTCCAAGACACGGAACTCACTGTCAGAGCTCACTCCAACTTTGAAAGGCTTGATTTGGTCATTTGATGTGGTCAACTCCTCACACCACAGATCTATATAGCTACGCAACAGATGCCTACTCCGGTATTAAAAGTGTCGCTCGCCAATAATGCAATAAACTTAAATATTTTCCTATTTAGACGTGTTTTGCCCCTCCGTGTTGCCAAGTCGCGAACTGTAGTTTACCTTTCATATCACATTATGGTATTACTCATTTTCTTGGCAATCATATGATTTATTATGTCAAATTAAAGTTCATTATCAGATTCAGTGAATGGTGTGCTTGAACATCGGCTAAAACTCACCTTAAATATCGGTGTAAAAGGTCATTACAAATTTTGTTAACTTATACTGTAATATCTCTTATTTGTATTAAGTAATAATATTATCACGCAGGTTTTTGTTCCGAAGATCAAGGGAATTTTTGAAATGTTTATCGACATGTCAAAGTACCATTTAATTTTGTTTTAAACTCTACTATCAATATTATAAGTTTGTTCATTTAAATTGCCGTTTCATTAATAAACTATCATACTTAATAAAAAATGTAAAAATCGTATTTTTCTAAAAAAATATGTTTGTGTTAATTTGATACATAAATATTAATAATAAAACTCGATGATTTGAGCGGGTCAAAAAGTCAGCAGAAATATTGTTCGACGTGATAACTTGGCAACACCTACACGTTCCTAGACGACTGGTTCACCCGCTCGCGAAAGCCGGTGAACATTTTTGGCCCTGCGCAAAAAGCATTGGAAAAGGTATCTGTTGCGTAGCTATATAGATCTGTGCTCACACTCACAACTTGCAGAGCCATGGGAGCTAAGGAATGTTAAAACATCCTTTACTGTGTTGTCTTTAGATAATCCAGAGAGGGAGATCCCGGATCGATTGCAGATTCCTTCGTTGGTTCTGCTATTTTGCGAAAGCTTTAGCGTAGGTAGCTTCGAAGATATGATCTTCAGCGGCAAAGCGTCTCTTTAATTTATAACAGTACAGCTTTCACTGATATGAGCCTGAGCCGTTGTGGTTTTAGTACCCTTCTCTTCATTTGGCACCTTAGGAGCAGGTTTAGGATGCATGTTGGAGAGCATGGTAACCATTTTAACGTTAGTGTCTTTAAGTATCTCAATTTGTTGATTAATTACTTGCGTTATGTATTACAGTACCAGTTTACCAGTGAATTTATTACCTCCGCGGATCTTGGATTATTTTCTCTACTGACTATAATCTTAACAGAGATATTCTTACTGGTATACATATTACAATAAGAGTTTACCTTGTTATTCAAATACGTGCATTTCGCAGGAAATAAATGAGTTACACATTTTATGTCATATTGACAGTTTATTGTTAATTATAATTTGACGACAGGGAGATCCCAGAATTTTATTTCAGATAATGACAATTTTTATCTAGCTAGTGAACGTCATTTTAAAATACTTTAGTTGTACGATTTAGTTTTATATTTAATATGTTTTTTATACAAAAATAGTTTGTTTTATTAACAACTTGACCTTCAGACCCACAGACTCTTCACAAAATATAACACTTCTGCTCCTAATAAAGTAATATACGGTTGAATAGCTATATAGTTTTGTGTCGTACGCCATTTTATTTTGGATATGTTTTGTTTTAGATTGGACCCTGCAGCATTCGACCAAGGTTTCAAACGGCTTACTTTGACATACGACGATCATGCATATGTCATTTGTTTAAGCAATAGGAAGGTGGGTTTCAGCTTAGTTAAAAATATTATCAATATTTTTTCAAATTGGATTTTCCTCCAGAAAGTTATAGTAGGGCTATTTTAGTGATGTTCTACTAACATTAGCTGATAGGAAGGAAGTCTTCAAAGAATAGCTGCTACAGTCGAATTTTTTCGGATATGTAGTGACGTCATAAAAGCCCAAAAAACAAATTTCTTAGCTGTTAACAATTAACATATATTCATTATTACTTTTTGAGATGCCAGAACAGCTAAAGGTAGCTTTACATCCATTAAAAGATGTTACATATCATTATTATAAAGACAACGTCACGATTACAATAAAACAAAAGAATAAATACTGTTTAGACAAATAATTTAATTAATAATTTTCAAATATACCAAGTTATTTGTCAAAATTATTTTAAAGTTTATAACGAATTAAGAGGGACACTGACAAATGTTTTTATTTTGTTTTAACTTTTTTGTAAACTATAAGGGCACTACTTTAGCATAATCAACTAATTTTAATAATTAAATTTTATTTGTAGTTCATCAAGCTATGCCGTCATTTAACAAAAACGAAAGATATTACATTATTTAATTAATGCAATTAGCAATATGAAATCTGACTTATTTATTAAAAAGCATACAAAACGTTATTATTCTAAAATTTTATATTAAGCTATTTTAAAATAATAAAACAAAAATTTTTCTGAACTAAGAAAATTGGTGAAAAATTCCTTTTTAACAACACTTTAAAACGCAAACAGCCCATTATTCTAAATATCCTTGTTTTGAACTGGGACAACACGTTTTTTTTATGGCAGTGGCACTCAGGAGATCCTATGGCGCTCGAAGAGCGGTGTGTGTGCGAAGATGTTTATTGACACGGTTCTTGAACAGTTGTAGGTTGTAATTATGCATGGGGAAACAGATGTCCTGGGAGTGAGGTCCACAGTGATGCAGTGCGCCAGACAAAGGAGTTCTTGTAAAGCGATGTTCTAGGTGTTTCCAGTTGTACGACGAACTGATGCGCTCTTGCCGTCTATCGTGACTATCTGACAGGCGTTGCAAGGGCCGGGATAAGGCGGGCCAAATCCTGGGAACATCCAGGGCCATCTCGGCCACATGCCTGCGTTGTTCCAGACTATCCAGATTCCGGGTCAACTCCGGGTCGCCGATGAGACGCACAGCTCTCTTCTGAATGGAATCCAGCAGTTTTAGGATGTGCTTTGGTGCGGCACCCCAGATGTGTGAGCAATATTCTAAGCACGGTCTTATTTGCGCTTTGTAGAGCAAGAGCAACTGCTGCGGTTTATACAGTTTTGTGTAGCGAAATACCGCACCAAGCTTCTGGAATGCTGATTTTGCGATGTTAGCAACGTGGTCATGTCAGGACATATTGCTGTTGACCGAGACACCCAGTACTCCGATTGACGAGGATGAAGGAATGGTCGATCCTGCCATAATGATGTCAGGGCCCGCCGTATTGGCCCTCTTGGTAAACGTGGCTGCTTGGGTCTTTGCTGCATTGAACTGGACCAAATATCTGTCGCCCCAAGTTTCAACTTTCTCCAGGTCTTGATTAATTGTTGTAATTTGCTGCTGTCTGCGGTGATAAGCCTCAGTCGCTGGTAAAGGTTTTTCTGATCTAAATTGGGAGACAAGTCAGACAAGGGTACTGTCATCTGCAAGACTGTAAACAGCTTATTGTTATGACCGACCTCTTCAAGGGCACTTATATGCAGTCTTTAACTAATCTAGATCTGACATTTTGTGCGCTAACTGTCGGAGTATATGACTACCCTCCTTTTTCTAATGTTCAATTTCTCTATCTCCATGGCGATGGCGCAATGTTGAAATGCCGCGACCTCTGCTTGGAACACTGTGGCTTGATTGCCCATGTTTATGGAGATATTTGACCTTGGTCCGTGAACTCCGGCTCCCACCCCTTTACTGGTCTTAGAGCCGTCGATATACCATGCTTGGTCTGCTTTTATAGGAGCCCCCCTCCCATTCTTCTCTGCCTACAATTGCTACTAAGAAGGGTCTAGCAAACGCATAGGAGGGGCATTTCGAAGAGATAAGTGATCTCCTCGCTGCCCTCTAGTTTCCAGCTTCTGGGTGTTTCTAACTCAATGATGGGCTCGTTGCCTTGCTTGAGCCGGTATTGTACCATTCTTACATTCCTCTGGATGAGAATATGTAATGGAGGTATATTTAGCAGGACTTCCAGTGCTGCAGTTAGGGTTGTTCTCATCGCACAGCCATGCCAGCCTTTGTATGCCTTCTAGTTGCCTGATTGCACCTGTTTGCGTGGCCTTTATGCCCCAGGATATAGAGCCATAGGTTAACATGGGCCTTACCACCATTTTGTACAATCAGAGATTCAATTCGGGGCTGAGCCCCCAGTTTCTCCCGCAAAGTCGCCTGCATCTGCCCAGTGGAATCCTTGCTTCCTGAGTTACCTTGCTAAGATGCGGTCCCCAAGTCCCAAGTCATACCTTGGTCAAAAGTGACACCTAGGTATGACTTCCTTGGAAAAAGGAATTATTATCCCACTGAGCATTGGATTGTTCAGATCCTTTAATGCTGTTTTCTTTGTGAATGGGGCGGTTTTCACCGGATTAACCGATAGATCCTCCTCTTCACACCATTTGCTTACTATGTTCAAGGCCTTTTGTGCTCTTGTTGAAACATAGCTCATGTTCCTTCCCTTGACTACTATGACTAAGTTGTCTGCGTAGAATAGGCAGAAGTATCGTTCATTTTTCATCTTGTCTAGTAGACTATCTACCAGAATGGCCCACAGTAGTGGTGATAGTCCCCCTCCTTGGGGGCAGACCGTCCTCACCCGCGCCGTAACCGTATCCGCACCTATGGTAGCAGTTATTGTTCTATTCCTATACTTTGTTTGTTTGGATCCATTTGCAGATGGTTGGGGGGATTTCTTTGTGTTTGAGTGCCTTAACCAGCGATTTGGCTGGAACGTTGTTGAAAGCACCCTCTATGTCCAGAAAGGTGGCTAGTGGCACTCCCTTATCGTCTATTGCCTTCATCAGCAGTCTATTTAGATCGTCCAGGGCCAAATCTGTAGACTTTCCTGGTTGGTACGCATATTGACGCTCGTTAAGGGGTTTTGTTGAGAGAATATTGCCGCGGATATACCGATTGACTAGTTTTTCCCGTGTTTTAAGTAGGAATGAAGTTAGACTTATTGGTATGTATGACTTTGGCAGTTGGTCAGGTGTTCTGCCTATTTTTGGCAAAAAGACGACCTTTGTCCTTTGCCATACCGCTGGCGTGTGACCTCACGCTATGCATGCCCTGAGTATCTTACATTAGTATATCCTGCCCTTTCTGCAACATAACTGGGTAGATTCCATCTGGTCAGGGGGATTTATAAGGCTGGAATTCCCCTATTGCCCATTTAATTTTTTCAAATGTTACAATCTCGTTGGCCCTGTTTCAATCTATTTTTCTGGCCTTGCATGCCTTGCTGTTGGTTCTGGCCTGCTCTGATTGTTTATGGACCCTGGGAAATGTGTGTCCGTCAGTAGTGCCAGAGTTTCTTTTGTGGAGCTGGTAAACGAGCCATCTGGTTTCTTTAGATGTCCAGCTTCACCCGCAGTACCTTTCGACGGCCAGAACTTTGTACACTCTTCTGTCTATCTTTTCGCAGAACTCCTTATACTAGTTTCTTTTGGCCCTGCGAATTTCTTTATTGTACTGCGTTAATTTTTCTCTATATCTATTCCAGTCTTGGTTCGTTTTGGCTCTATTAAACAGCCTTCTCACCTCAGACCTTAGTCTATCGAGGTGATTGTTCTACCAGATCATTGTTGTGTTTGTTGTCTGATTGTTTCTGGGCAGTTTTCGTTATAGGCTTCCAAAACTGCTTCGCTTAGCTGCTCGGCAGCTAACAGAAAATGTCGCCCTCGGGGATTAGTCATTAATGTGACAAGTAACAGTTGAAATAAGAAAAAACATGACTTTTTTTGGTAAATTCATCTTACTCTCTGCAAAGTGTGTCAGTTAAGGATGCAAAAAAATTACGACATTGCAAATCCGAAAGCATTCTACTTTATAACTTAAATTTCGGGCGTTTGATTAATATTTATATATTAATTCACTTAAGTTAACAGTCCCTTAATAAACCGACCCTCAATTTCCTAACAATACACAGCTTATAAATAATCTGTTAACATTGACACGTGACTATGTAGTGCAGTAGTGATGCTCTGATTACATTAGTTTTTAACTATGGATGAGTTTAGGACCTCTGGGGCAGTAACTAATGGATACCTGTAGCACAGCTTAGTACAATCAGCTAGGACTTTCCGTGAGTGAGAACGGTTTGCGCCGATCCTTGCGCACGGCGCCATTATGGGGAAGATGGCGGCAGTAGCGTCGGTGGCGGATTCGGTATGATCATTTGTTCTTTAGATTTTAACTCAATTGAACATGGGGGTAGTTAAAAGTGTTGAATATTGAATATCGATTTTATACGTTGTGATACCAGTGGCGGCTCGTGAGGTTTTTACCTAGGTAGTGCGCGTTCTATAAAGGTTCTTTCGTACGCATAGAGGGATGCCTGCTGCAGGCGCCGCTGGAGGTTTTCCGCCGGAGGCGGAAAGTTTTGGGGTGCCACGCCCAATTTTTACCCAAAACTCGTTAAAATCGTTTAAAAAACATGAATTCGGCGCCCTCTTGAATGGTAATCGTTGCGCACTAAAAGAAATTAATAAGTAGGTACTTATCGATTCCAGAAGAGTAAACCATTAAAACAGTTTATTGTAACTACCAATCAATAAAGTTCAAAAAAAAAAAATCAGGAGAAGTTCGAAAACGTTAAAAAATATATCGGTTTGATGGCAAAAAAGTGTTATTGTACATCTTTTTATCGATGGTTAGCCTTTCGACTTTGCCGTTTCCTAGCTTTAAAGTGAATTCCATACATTTTTCAATATCTTTTTCAGTCACTATATTGTTTCTCTAATGGCAAAATTGCAATCATAACTCGAGTAAAAAAAAATAATCTAAAAAAACCTCGAAAAAAACTCAGCTTATTAAATTTTTACACGTACACCATATAAGCATGTAAGTAGGTATTTCAGTATGGAATCTGAGATTCAACCGATCAATGTAGACCTTATCACATGCACATAGTACATAGTTTTTTGTTTCAGTTCACCAGTATTTAAATGTTCACTTGAATTCAAATTCAAACCGTCAAAATCAAACAAATAAGAAATTTGTATTTACACAAACTCATTCCCGGCTCACTCTAGTCTCTAAATGAGAAATCCATTCGTCGGCTTTTAAGCGCAACAAATACTTCCAACACCTATTCATCAGAGTTCGGTATGTCATGCACAAAATCTCTATTTATTGACATCATTGCCAAGGCATTCAGTCTGTCATTCGTCATGGAATTCCGAAGGAAAGTTTTCAGCCTTTTTAGCGTCGAAAAGCACCGTTCAGGTTCAGCGGTATTCATTGGTGTTGTCATAATTATTTTTAGTAGCTTGGCGACTTCTGAAAAAGTGCTTTCTAGATCATTTTTTTGAATGAATTCCAAAGTACTTGTGGCACCTTGTATTTGCGAAAAGTCGTTTCTTGAGTAAATAACTTCCAATTCTGTTTTTAATCGCTCCTTTTCGAGCATTGGATACATCTTCGTAACTGTATGAAATATTTCACATGGGAAACTCTTGTTAAAAGACTCATATGAATTATTTGTGAAAAGGAAATTTGCTTCTAAATGTCCCCTATATGAGAGCCGATCTTTCACTTGAGTCAATATAACATCGCATATTTCTTTGGCATTTACGCTTTTTCTCTCAGTATCACCCAAACGTCTACGTTTAGAAACAGTTTCAGTTTTCCATTCTTGTTCAATTGCTTCAGTTTCGTTACGAATGCTTAAAATAGATGACTCAAAATTAGAAATAGATTTTTGCAATTGAATACCGTCAACATGTCTAGACTGAAATTGATTATAAAGTGTATCAACATGAGGAAAAATTTTTTGAAGAAAGGTCAACCAAAACATAAAATTTGAATCTTCTAGTGTTCTAATTAAACCGCTTGCTTCTCTGCCAGTAACCGTGTTTTCGGTTTTTTCAGAAATTTCTTGAAAACACAGGGTCATATTTTCTCTATTTTCATAAACAGTATTAACTATTCGTATATTGAAGTTCCATCGAGTGGGGGTAACACGCGGCAGTCTGACTTTAACTATTTTTTCTAACACGTCACTTCGATTAGACGAATTGGAAAAAAATGCGGGAATTCCAGATAAATCATTAAAAAAAAATCCGTACTTGTGGATTTTGGCTCGCAGCCTTTTGCATTATTAAATTCAATTGATGAGCATAGCAATGAACAAAATATGCAAACGGGTATTTTTCACGCATTTTTTTTTGTACGCCACCAACAGATCCGCTCATAACGCTCGCTCCATCGTACGCCTGCGCTATTAATTTGTTGGGATTTTGAATCATTGGGTCTATTTCTTGTTAAATACTTTGCACTAAACCATTGGCTGTTTTATCAGTGATTCGGCAAAAGGTCCAAAATCTTTCGCATATAACATTTAATTTTATTTATTTTATTTAATGGTACACTTTACAAACACCATTTGACAATAATTGCTAACATCAGTAGTTTCGTCGCACTGAATTGACAAAAAACACGCATCTGCCACTTCTTTCAATATCTCATTTTTACACACAGTTAGCATGCAGTCTAAAATGTCATTTTGAATTGTTTTCGACGTTCCTTTAAAAACAGATGATGTTTCTAAATGTTCTTTCAACACATTGTCCAATTCGGCACTATAATTTACTAGTTCTTTAAAAATTCCACGATTTAGAGACTCGTCTGTTTCATCGTGGCCTCGGAGTGCCAACTCAAAAACACCACAGAACTTTACGCAACTTATAATTCTCCCCAAAATGTGCCGATTTTTCCTTACTACCTCATTATGTCTAGCGATTTGCTGTCGGTATGTAGAACTTAATTGTTGTGCAATGTTAACTTTCCCAAGTAACGCTAGTTCCGTACTAGCCTGCAAATGAGATTTGGACACCCCGTGTTTTTTTAGTTTTTCATGTAAATGGCTCAAGTCAGTTACACCTAAGCGGCTCCAATTCTTATCCATATTTGGGATATAAAATAATAAGCACGGAAAACAAAACAAAGAGTTCCTTACATTACATCCACATATCCATTTGTTCCGAGTGTAAATTTCGGGGTTAAAATGTCTGGTGAAAGACCGACCATCCTTTTTCTTGGCACATGTTTGGTCTAATTTTAAAACCGGCATCGGTCGCCCTAACCTCTTTATTTCAATCTTTTTATTCAGATCCAATAAAGAAAAGTTATTTTTAATAATATTGTCAACTGAATTTATGCCCCCACAGCAATTGTCAGAACCCAAACTACTAGCCATGACAGTAGAATAATAGTATATAAATAAAAATATAAAACACTAAACAATATTACGTACGAGTTTATATGCAGCTAATTAACAAGCGTCAACGAATCGAACAAAACAAAAAGAAATTCACGGCTCGACTGGAGTATAATACAGAATAATACTTATAATAGTAGTATGTAATATTCGATCTAAAAGACGATTTACCTCCCACTTTTTCCACATAAGCAGAATTTTTCAGGACCTATAATAATATAATGTGTTCCATCAGCCGTAGCTTGAAGGCGAGGAGGCTGGACATATTTAATTAGGGCATAAACCCATGACGTCTCTCATTATTTATTGTGATAGCTTTGTTAGTTTATAAGCAAAAAATATGGGATTTGCTCTATTACCTTGTCAAGACATAAGCGAAACTTTTATAAAGAATATTTTTTTTTTCATTTAGGCCTTCCTTTTTTGTTAATTGTGTGTTATATTTAAAAATAACTATTTTTTAATTAAATTTTTGCACGGTTGAAACCGAGATATTTACATTTAAATTTTTTTTCTTCCATATGGGCTAATGCAAATGATTTTTTTTTGAATAATTATCAAAAAATACTTCCTACAAAGACCTTATTGTACATGGGACCAAAAAATAAGTATTTTTTCCTCTATACGATGGTACCAATATCTCGATTTTTGATGATAGTGTCCTTTTGTGGAGTCTAATTTTGTTTTACCTCCGAAATAAGGGTTATCTTATCATGTATTTTCATCCCTGAAAAATTCAGCTTGTGACAAAATACGCAATACTATATACGCAAGAATTGCTAATTATCACTAAATTAAGCTACAAAGTGCGGATCTAAATAGCGCACGGATGAGCCTTGACTTCTCGTGATTTTTACGAACATCCCGACCGTTTTGCATGACGAAAATGCATTTAACAAGAGCGCCGAACACTAGCGCACGGCAGATTTAGACTAGCAGTGGTTACGGACGGAGGCCGCCGTTGGACGCTCTGCGTTTTGATCGTCGCCGTCGTGCCTCGATTTCGCTCTTATAAATAATATATTCTGCGGCCAGTGGAGATTCAAAAATATGTAAATTCGCAAATTATAGTTAGTTTATGTTAAATTGTATGTAGGGAAGATTTTATTTTTCCGTTTACTTTCGCAGGCAGTGCGCGCGCTGGCGCATTTATTGAGAAGCCGCCCCTGTGTGATACCATGAGTTTACCAAAGTGGGGACACGTTTATGCTGCTAAATGCTGGAAAAGTAAAAAATATAATTGCGATAGAAGCTTCTTTCGGTTTCCTAGTGATAAAGACAGGTACATCTAATCATAACTAGGATATATGTATTATTTTCACGGCTTAGTCCAAAGCTGTGATATTTTCTTGGGCCCAAATTTTAACTTGAATATTCTTAATCTACAGGGTGGCTCGAATTCGAGTCTCTAATGGGGATCCCGAAAACGGTAAAGATACATACAGTGGCAGTCAAAGTAGGGCAAAATTGCGCATTTATGCCTAACAATATGCCGTTTAGAAAGTTTTAAAATCCCGAGTATTTCCGGAGATATCCCGAAAAACCAAAATTTTGGCAAATCGTTTTATATTTTTCCTGGACTTATTTAAAAAGGGATTCCACTTTTGCATTGTCACTTTCCGTTCTATCCAATGCTGGTATCTAGCTGGGAATCCGACGTTTGGTCTTCAAGGGGTCATCATCAACTTTCTTTTTTTAAATAAGCGGCGTTATGAGGGCAAATCTCGGCAAATGAGACGGAAATGTGCATGCGGATGGGGACGGAAATGTGTAAGCGGCTGTGACATCATAACCATGCGCAGTGATTAGTGCGCGGCTGTTTCAGAGCTTCCTTGTAAAACGTGTCCTTTCTAACACTAGAATATAGGCAACCAATTCCAAATAAGTGGTTGCCTATATTCAGGCGTCACGAGGCCTAAGGTCGCATTAAATTTTCATGTTGATGATTTTTTTATATCGTTTTTCAGATGATATTGGCGTTATTAATATGAATATGTGTTCTTATTTTTTTTTCTTTTTGACGTGAATATTTCTTTGATTTCATGAGAGTGATTTTTCAAGGCCGTGACACGTTTTGGAATTTTCGTCTGGCAAGAGAGATAAAGTATATGACTCTATTATTAAAATTGATTATAACGTATCGGAACCGACTCAAATGACTAAAATAAGCTGAGACTAAGGGAAACTAACCGCGTTAGATTGGAAATATTTTTCGAATGAATCGAAATTTATTTTAGTTTTTGAAGTGAATACTTCTTTGTCTGCATGAGGGTGATTTTTCAAGGCCGCGTCACGACACGGTTCATGAAATTTTCGTCTCGCAAGAGAGATAAAGTATGTGATTTTCTAACATGGAATCGATAAAAAATAATTCACATCTATCACGTGAAATGTGTACTGTGACACTCGCGACTTTTTTTTGGCTTAATTTTAAAGTTTTTAATATATTTATATTCTATAAAAATATTTTATTTTATTTCTTTGTTAAGTGGAAAAATGGAGCCTTTATTTCTAATAAAAAATAGTAAAATTAAATAAACAGGTTCGTTTGCTTTTTACCCCAAAACACAATTAATAATAAAAAAATAAGATTAAAAAAAAGAATAAGAAAAAAGTCGCGAGTAGCACAGTACACGTGATAGAAGACAATACTTCTTTATCGAGTCTCAATTAATTTTCCTTATTCAATATGCTATAATCAATTTTAATAGATTTGGTTAGTTTTGGTTAGTCGTCTAATCAACTTTCGGTTAGTTTCACTTATTTTAGTCATTTGAGTTAGTTCCGATACGTAGTAATAAATTTTAATAGATTTGGTTAGTTTTGGTTAGTCGTCTAATCAACTTTTGGTTATTTTCACTTAGTCTCAACTTATTTTACTTATTTGAGCCAGTTCCGATACGTTATAATCAATTTTAGTACATTTGGATAGCTTGGGTTAGTCGTCGAATCAACTTTCGGTTAGTTTCACTTAGTGTCAACTTATTTTAGTCTTTTGAACCGGTTCCGATACGTTTAATCAATTTTAATAGATTTAGTTAGTTTGGGTTAGTCGTCCAATCAACTTTCGGTTAATTTCACGTTAATTTCACTTCGTCTCATAATAACTGAATAATTATTTACCAATTCTATAAGAGGGAAAGAGGGAGCGAGAGAGTCATATACTTTATCTCTCTTGCGAGACGTTAATTCCAAAACGTTTTACATGGCCTTGAAAAATCACTCATGAAACTGAAGTACTTTTCACTGCTTCTCTTCAAATGTATGTATTTTAGTATTTAATTACCAAATTAATTACCTAATGTTTATTTGTGATTTTCAATTGACCATATTTTTTGTTTGTTTTTTATTTTTTCACCTCTGAAATTACTACACCATGTGTATACTCTCCTTGTAGAAATTGCGTATTTGCATTGTTTCAGTGTGTTTAACAATCACTAATAATCAGCATAACATCCGATTTAACCAATAACCAACAACTTGATAATACGGTCCTGTAATTCGAAAATAAAATTTCCTTAGTACGTTGCCGGATTCTCACCCCGGTGAGAGAGCGATAGCATGACTTTCACCTTTTTCTGTTCCTGGAAAATACTTCAAAGGTGCCGGCCGAGAGAGTTCCAGCTGATTGTTATACTAAGCTGTGCCTGTAGCAAAAGACACATTATGGTCCAGAGAATCTAAGTTTTCATTATCATTAAAATTTACATGTGTAAAATTACAATTGAATGTCATTTTTATATTTTTTATAATTTTTCACATTGCTTTCGACTTATTGAGAAATTTATCTTTTTTGTAATTTTCTTGTGAACAAAATTCTTGTAAATGTCATTTTTCTACAGCCGCGCGCAAAATAACTAAATACTAAATTCAAATGAAATCGCAAAATCAACTAATGCCGTGGATCCTTATTTTGCGCTCTAGCGCGAACATGGAAAAGGAAATTCTCGCTTTTTCCGTCTAGTGTGCTGAATGGTCATGGAAATCGAAGATAAATAAATGACAGTCGTGCGTTTATTATAGTTTGTTGCTGGCAACCCTGTTCTAAATATGCCCGAAGCCCGAACATAATATGTCAAAACTGACAGTCATTCGCAAATTTCAGAATAAGTATAGAGAAAAATGTGCATTTATTTTTAAAAAATGCGGCTGTAGAAAAAGTTCTGTGTGTTTTTCGAGCGCAAAGTAAGATTGCCGTTTTCGAAAGATTACTGCGCTCCGCTACGCGTCGCGCAGTAACATTCTTTCTCAAGCGGCAATCCGTTACTTTGCGCTCTAAATACACAAATAACTATTTAATATAAGAAGTTTTGAAAGTCTAACCCAATCTTAAATGAAATCCTTACCATGGTTTTTGGAAAGCACCTTTAGTAATACAGATATATTTACTTCATAAAAATACTTTGTTTCAGATTCATATAATCAAGCGTCAAATCGAGACTGGTGAATAAAAAGGAAAGCAGAAAACATCTACAAAACTTGTAAAAATAATGTTGTTTATTATCTATTTAACCAATCAAAAGTTCATGCAGGTTATTATTTTAATGGGGGGCATCACCTTTTCCATGTACCAACTGTATGAGTTGATTCAGGAGATGGAAACACCGCCGCCCCAAAATTTGAGCACAAAACTTTACAGTTTATAATTAGATCACTAAAAAAAGACTTCCATTGTTTTTGTAAATTTCACAACTTTAGTACCTAAATATATACATTTTTTATATATCGATTCATGGATGTGTCAGCATTGAAGAATAGGTACCTATGCAGTCGAGACATTTGATGCGATGATGAACAACTTCGTTTGTTGATGATTGACTAATACACAGATTAATTTTAATAAACTAATTTACACTACGGATGCCATTTTCAAAAAGCGACTGGTCGATGAGTGTTTGCCGTGTTGTGTCGAAAGTAAATTCATTCCTAACATGTAAAAAGTAAATAATTTTCGACTGTTTTTTCTACGTTGTAAAATAGTAGTATTTTCGGAAATTGTATGTTCAACAAGAATTTTGTTGAAAATACAATTTAAATTGGTTACGAGATGTTGTTATCATGTCGCTATTATTGACAGCTGCAATCCATTCACATGTAGCTTGTATACGTTCATTTAACCCCCTACGTTGCTCAATCAAAGTCGGTGCAGACTGTATTTTATAGAACTTTGCCTTCGCATTCTTGAATATTTATTTTTTTTTATACCAAATTGATCATTATCGCAGAGTGCATGCATACCTTCAGAGCCAATACTTATTAGTGAAGGACTCGTTAAAGTTTCCGCTTCAACCATCCAGTTTACTATAATATATTTGAAATGTCTGCCGTGATACCAAATTGGTTTTTTCAACGTATACATGTATGAAAATTCTAATATATACTATTGATCTGGAAAAATGGTTCTATTTTCGCAGGATATGTTGCGCTACGAACAGCAAATAATTTTAAAACAGAATCAGCTCCAAACTCCCAACATGACCGGTACTTTACAAACACTATACGCCTCGGCTCTAATCTCACTCGATCGCTTCATTACCTGATTTCGAGTTGACCATCCAAGTTGAACCTAGTTTCACACAACGTCTAATAAATGATAAAACATTTATATATTTTAATCTACAATATAATAACATTAAATGGACTCCATCTGCCGACTTCTTTCGAAAAAATGCGTGCAGCATAATATTGCTCCTAGAATCGGCGGTTTTATGATCTACTACTATTCCTACCATATCGTTTAGCTGATTGTACTCAACTCAAACATTCCGGCGTATAAAGGATGGCTAATAATTCCATTGTCCAGCGATTCTCTTATATAGCTTTTGCGTTAGCGCAGCGTTACCTCGATTTGAATGTTCGTTCAGTAGTTTGTCTGGATCTCCACTTCTGTAATCTAATCTTTTTTCTTATTACTGCCCCGCTTTCCAGCACTTCGACGACTTATTGTCCTCCATCCTGGACGCGTGCATAATAGAAGTTTTAAGAGTAAACCATTAACATCATCAATAATTAAATATTGGCATCTAGGTTATAAACAACGTCAAGATGCATTTGTTGTGGTAAGACTAACCCAGCTATCATTTTTCCATAATAATTTCCCGTCACAGGACTACTGATTCAATTGGGAAGTGCGGTAGAATATTGTTCAGTCAAATAGGGACTACATTCAAACGGGACGTTCCCTTCCAGCAGCTTATTAAACATCGTATAAACATACTCTTCGATGCATGGTACAGAGCTTAGCAACAATTTCCTAGCGCACAAGTAACGTTTATTGGCCATATCGCCGTTCCTCACAATAGTTAAGGAAGCTCGAAAGCCATTTTATTTGTCACCTGAGGACTACAGATAATCATGCCTCTGTCGTTTCTTTCATACATGATTCCTTCCTGCCCCCCATGTAAATTGAGAGGGGCACGACCAGGAAGTAGAACAATTTTCAGCAAAAGCTCGTACGCGAGTGATTATAGGAATTTAATAGAGGCGAGTATTTTTAACTGTTGGATGGGTGCGTAATTATCGGTGACTAGCTGCTCTGCTGCTGGCGTTCATTCTGGTAAAAGCTTAAATGAAATTGTTTTACACCTAATTTAATGTTCTCAATTGTAAATATATGTTAAATTCAAATTGTAAAAAATCATTCTTTTTTGTAGGATATGTGAAGTGTTGTCTCTGAAACTATTGTTATCGTAATCGGCTTTATTACCTTTTAGTGCATTTTGTTATTAATAATGCATATAAACAAATAGATTGTATGAGGATCATTATTTTATTAGTATAGGTAGTTATTGAACTCTTGCGGTCCGGATATTCTGAGAAAAATATTTGTTTATTTAGGGAAACATCTAAATTTACTTTATTGTTTAAAGAAATCGTTCTTAATTAATGGATACACTATAGTAATAAGTCTATGTAATAAAGCTAAAAATAAACATTTTATAATATGTGTATAACAATTTTTTTTCATAAACATATAAGTAGTGCTGTAAAAACATCCCTCAGATTTTAACCGCATTTAAACACCACTGGATAAATACAACATACCTTTGTCACAGCTGGGGGATTCCGCGGCGGCACCTTTCATCTGGTAGGATTTGCTTGATGGGAGCTAGTAACCGATTCTGAGTTTGTACTAGCTCTCCAATAAATAATTTAAATTTTATTTAACCTAAACCAAAGTGAGTTTCGAACTAGATCACCAATAGAGAACATTCAGATAAAGTAATAATTTTGTTTTAAATCAAGTTGAAAGTAAAGTTTTAAGGAATAATGCTCGAGCCGCGTCTGAAGCTAAACTATTTTCCAACCTTTGCATAAAGAAAATTCAGGGAAATGTGCAACAATAGCCATCATGCAAGCATATGCCATTATTAAAGTAAAAATAACTTGCTTTTAGCATATAATCTAAATAAGTTGCATTGTGTTTAACTTCACAAGATCCGAAATCCAACTTAAATCACGGTTGATACTTACTTTTGTTTTTTTTTCGACTACACTATACCAGGCGACTAGAAAAACTAACTTCAAGGAATATCAAACACTAGTCGCACGCTTCAAAAACAGGTCCCCCCAAACTTTGTTCTAAAAAGAAAACCATTGGCCAAGGGGCGTTTCTATTAAGAATATTCACCGAACAAAGACATTTGGATCGAAATGCAAAAATCGTGTTCCCAATTTTAATTACCTTACTTTGGTCTAGATCGGAATTCAAAAGGCATGTAACCGATTTTAATAGGGTAATTAAAATTTGGAACACTCGGCGGTATTGGAATTTACAAAACATATTAAAACGTTAATTGCCCTATTAAAATTTTCGGCGACTTAGGAATTGAACATTTTAATAGCTGCAGGTGCAGATATTTCTAGGAGAAAACAAGTCGTAAAACAAGCGAAAAAATCTCTGGGAAAAAGTCTGAAAATAATCTTCACGCGTAGTAGCACGTCCCCCTGCTCAAAAATACGGGAACTCTGAAAAGTTGGTCAGAAACTATCCTCCACGCGTTGTAGACTGTGACTGTCCAAATGGGTACTCGGGAAATTTAATATAAATTTATCTTCCACGAATGTTAATACTCTGTCGAAATGGTTAAACAGTATTGACCAACTCGTAAAAAGTGTCTCTAAGTACCAGAGACTCATGGAAATTAAATAAGTAATTAAGCAAATTCATTTCGTCCGCTCGAAAAAAATACTGTAGGAAACATTTGAAATTCGTCACTCGATGGTCGTGAGAGAAGGTGGTCTAAAAGCTATTAAGGCCAGAAGAGGAGGTTGCGGATTAACATTAAGAACTAGAAAGTAAGTTTAGTTTTAAATCATCCGCTTATAAAAAAACATCATATGAATTCTGTACAAAAATGCACAAGCGTCTGGCAATAGGGCGTAATTTTCGATGTCACATGCGCAATGGCGAAACAAAACGCTACGGGGGCTCAATCAACAAGAACTAACCAAAACTAACCCAAGGCTAACCCAAAATTAAGAAAAAAGTAAATTATTAAAAACAAAAATAACATCAAAAAAGGTAAACAAAACATCTGCCGCGACTATATGGAGATCGGTGGCCGCGACCGAGAAGAAGCGAGATTTCAGATACTAGTGCACTTATGAATGATAGGCGCGTGATTGGCTAGCTCGTGAGGTGACTCCATCTCTTCGCGATGCAACCAGTTGTTTGTAAGGTCTAGGGGGGTCTGCATGGTTAGCCTTCACTTCGGCGACCCGGGTACATCAAATCCCGTCGGTTTTTTTTTAAGTAGTTCTTTTCTTGATTTTTGGGTATGGCTTAGGTTAGCATTGGTTTGTTTCCTTTTCTTGTGCCCCGAAGTGAGCGGAGGGCCATAAACCTACCAATTGCAGGTCTTTAAAAGGCATGCATTCACAAGTGCACTAATATCTGAAATATCGCCGACGGGAATCGAACCCGCAGCGCAGGAATGACAGGCAAGCACTCTGCCTTCTGCACCACCGAGGCGTTGAAGAAGTTTTGCTAGAACGTAGAGACATGGATAATTCCCATATTTCTTTCTTGTTTCGTCATTGCGCATGTGGCATCGAAAATTACGCCCAATAGCTAGACGCTTTTCAAAAATGCTGAATCTGGTACAATTTCAGTTCAAATCTTGATACAGCTTTTAATTTTCCTCTGGCAACGCTGCCCCTCTAGTCTCTAGTTTATTATTCTAGGTCGCGCCGGTCTAAATCGTTCCCGGTGACGAAATACTGCGTACAAACTAGTGGCTAGGTCGCGCTGGTCTAAATCATTCCCGACACGATTGTGATGTATTCGAGGAAACACATGCAAGCTGCTGTATATTTCGTAAAAAGTGCATCCAAAGTACGGGCACGTATTACAATAAGTAATATTTCACCATTCGCATGGCCCTCCGCTCGCTACGGGGGCTCAAGAAAAGGAAACTAACCAGGGGCTAACCCAAACGTAACCCAAGACATACCTAAAAAAAAAAAAACTGTTTGCTAACCAAAACTAACCCAAAACATTTAAGAAAAAAACTGTTTAGAAATTTAAAAAAAATAAAAAAAGCGACGGGGTTTGAACGCTAGCCGCCGACTGCCGCCGATAGCCACAGAATTGAGACCCAACCATCTAAACCTCTAAACCACGACGCCTTATGCGCATTTAAAAATCCTTTACAGGCGTAGCCGACTATATCAAAATCGGCTTCTCCTATTGGTCGATCCATCTCGTATTAGAATATGTCTTCGTGATGCAATCAATTTCTCGCAAGAGCTCTCGTGGTGTAGAGGTTTAGATCGTTGGGTCTCAGCTGGAAAACACGGGTTGGAACCCCGTTGCTTTTTTTATTATTTTTTTAAAGATTATGTTTCTAAACACCTTTTTTTCTTGATTTTGGGTATGTCTTGGGGTAGATTGGGTTAGCACCTGGTTAGTTTCCTTCTCTTGAGCCCCCGTAGCGAGCGAAGCGAGCGGAGGGTCATGCGGATCGACCAATAAGAGAAGCCGATTTTGATATAGTGGGCTACGCCTGTAAAGGATCTTAAAAAGTGGCTTATGCTATAACTTGATTGCATCACGAAGACATAACGCGAATACAATCGCTCGAGTCAACACCACATACACTAGATGGCGTTGGAGTCGTAAGAGAGAGAGGGAGTCATCGCACGCAGTATTTCGTCATCGGGAACGATTTAGACCGGCGCGACCTAGCCGCCAATTGCGTACGACGCTTCCCTCTCTCTTTTACGACTCCAACGCCATCTAGTGATGTGGCGTTGACTCGAGCGATTGTATTCGGGCTATGTCTTCGTGATGCGCATTTTGAGATCCTTTACAGGCGTAGCCGACTATATCAAAATCGGCCTCTCCTATTGGTCGATCCGCATGACCCTTCGCTTGCTTCGCTCGCTACGGGGGCTCAAGAAAAGGAAACTAACCAGGTGCTAACCCAATCTACCCCAAGACATACCCAAAATCAAGAAAAAAAGCTGTTTAGAAACATAATCTTTAAAAAAAAAATAATAAAAAAAGCAACGGGGTTTGAACCCGTGTTTTCTAGGTGAGACTCAACGATTTAAACCTCTACGCCACAAGAGCTCTTGGGAGGAATTGATTGCATCACGAAGACATATCGTAATACGAGATCAATCGACCAATAGGAGAGGCCGATTTTGATATAGTCGGCTACGCCTGTAAAGGATCTTTAAATGCTCGTGATGCAATCAATTTCAGCATAAGCCGTCGTGGTCTAGAGGTTTAGATGGTTGGATCTCGATCCTGTGACAATCGGCGGCAGCTCGGGTTCAAACCCCCTTGCTTTTTTTATTTTTTTTACGGTTAAGTTTCTAAACAGTTTTTTTTTATTTTGGGTATGTCTTGGGTTAGTTTTGGTTAGCAAACAATTTTTTTTCTTGATTTCAGGTATGTCTTGGGTTACGTTTGGTTTAGCCCCTGGTTAGTTTCCTTTTCTTGAGCCCCCGTAGCGAGCGGAGGGCCATGCGAAAGGTGAAATATTACTTATTGTAATACGTGCTCGTACTTTGGATGCACTTTTTACGAAATATACAGCAGCTTGCATGTGTTTCCTCGAATAAATAACACAATCGTGTCGGGAACGATTTAGACCTGCGCGATCTAACCACTAGTTTCTTGCGTGAGCACGAGATATTCACGTAGGATACGTTTACCTATGCATTTCCCTTACATTTAAGAATGTTTTTTCATATACAGGGTGTCCGGTTATAAATGTAACCCCCCTTTAACTTTTTTATTTACCCTCGTATAAAAAAATGTTAAGTACAAAAGTTGTAAGGATCTTCATATAGTTTTCTGCGGTGTTACTAGAAAAACAATTGAACATCGAAATTCTACTGTGCAAATTAAATTAATGGTTTTTTAAATGGGACACCCTGTATATTCTTCCGGATATCGGTAGAGCTCTTTAAGACGAGTTCAGTAATATAAGGTTTGTTGGGTCTAGCTATAATAGTTACCACGTAAATTGCAAGAATGTCGGGTATCTGATTATTACTGAACCCCTCTCCTAAATTCTTTATTTGGTGAGCTAGAAAAAGATTGTATACAAAAGTTGTAGGTTCCTTCAGAAACTTTTCTGCGGTGTTACTAGAAAAACAAATGAACATCAGAAAAGCTTCTGGAGGAAGAATTTTTTTCTTGCTCACCAAATAAATAATTTAGGAGAGGGGTTCAGTAATAATCAGATACCCGACATTCTTGCAATTTACGTGGTAACTATTATAGCTAGACCCAACAAACCTTGTATTACTGAACTCGCCTTAAAGAGCTCTATCGATATACCGAGGAATATACAGGGTGTCCCATTAAAAAAAAAACATTTATTTAATCTGTACAGTAGAATTTCGATGTTCAATTGTTTTTCTAGTAACACCGCAGAAAACTGTATGAAAATCCTTACAACTTTTGTATTTAACATTTTTTTATACGAGGGCTAATAAAAAAGTTAAAGGGGGGTTACATTTATAACCGGACACCCTGTACTTTTAAGGCATTTTCTATTCTTACCCCGTGTTGGTGTAAACTATATACGTTTTTTTACGTATATGGTGTAAACCTTTGACAAGGGAATTCCCTTGTCAAAGGTGTAAACACTGTAAACCCAGTTCTGCCAATGTCGCCAATGGAAGGAAGATTCTAATCTAAAGTCTAACATTTGAAAAAGAAAGATCTCGAGTTCTGATCTGAACGTCTGCTCATTGTCTGTATTTTACAATCAAAATATATTAAATTGGTTGACACAGATAACCGATGTGTCATTTTATTAAAATTGTGTTCATCCACGGCCACCTGGTGGCCGTAGTTCATCATAGGCAAAAATCAGGGATTTCCTCTGAATTCTTGAAATGAAAGTTTTCTTTATTCGGTTCTTTGCTGTTGGTAGCACCGTACACACACGTGACTAATGTCAAAGTCAAGTTTTGTATTCGTTTTCGTTCGAATCGTTCGTCAACGTCAACGTCAATTCAGACCTTGGAAAGATTTTTGACCACCGTTTAGAGACTCGCAAAGTTCCCCAAATTCCTGCCGAACTTAAACTTCCAGTGCAATTTGCAGATATTTCTTTTCCAGTTCGTTTTTTGAATATCGTATGTCCATCCAGAATCTTAACACATTTGGTAAGTGTACGTAAGAAATCATTCGTCGAGCAGGTTTTCGCCCTGTTCTAAAAGACAACATGGCGTCTTATTACTTATTAGTTTTCTTATTTTTACAGTTATCTGCTCTTTTTTATCTCTTACTTAATATATTAAAGACTATTAATTATTCAATAATAATTAAGATCAACGTTTATTCTACAATGTTCCTCTTGAATGATGAGTCATCATCGTCCTCCTAAGTAGTCTTGTTTGGCTCTTTGGGATGTTCCAATTGGATTGAACCATGCTAAACTTTTAATAATAGTAGATATTTGATTGCCTTGAAACGTTTACATTAGCTTCCAAGTCAAATTGCAGCTTATGTATTAATTTGCTAACAGTTTATTTGACCTTAATAATTGATAAACACTTGGATAAACATGTCTCATTAATTTTTTTTAGAAGTCTCAGGAAATTACCATTGAATTGAAATTGTTAATTTTTAGTGGTAAAGCTAAAAACTTTTGCTTCAGCATCTTTTCGAAAGGGGTTAAATTTAAATTAGTGTTGATTTGATTTTACTAGTTGTGATTAACTAAGTAATCAAAGTTAATCCAAATTTGTAGGGGTCATTTAACTCGGGACTGCCATGCCAATAGAATGAGCTCCACCTTTTTAAAGCCTCAGCCCTCATTGAAAGTTTGATAACATGATGTGGTCTGTGGTCCAGATATGTATTCAAATTCAAAATATGCTTTATTGTTGAAGTCATAATTATGTTTTGTTAACAAAGCTGCCAGGACAAAAGCTTGTTTAAAATGATTTAAAAAAATAACAATTTAAATTTGTCATTTACATTTAAGCTATTTTTACAAATGAAACAGTACAAATATGTTTTGACAATTCATACTGTACTCTCATAAAACCTCTCCCAAGGTATAATAATATGCTTTCTCATGCAACATCCCCTCTACTGCCCTTCTAAAGCACCTCACACTATGACAGTTTCTAAAGTGGTGAAACATAAAGTTATGCATTTTCTTAGTCTTATAGACAGAGCTCTTAGTTAATGCTGACATTGGAATTGGCAGTTTTAAGTTACCTGGTTGGCAAGTAGCATTTTCATGCACTGAGAGTTTGCTAGATCATAGACACTGATGCCAATATAAACAAGCAAGGCAATGTTAAGATCCTAGACCTAAACAAAGGTCAACAAGATTTTCAAGAATCAACACTGCAAACATACCTCACCGTTCTATTCTGGAAAGTGAACAGTGAATTTAGGTATCACAGTTTGGTTAAATGTCCCCAATAATGAAGGCGTGACTCCACCAGCACATGATAAATTGTGTTTGCTTTTCGAAGCCACTTTCACTTCTAGACATTGATTTATGTTAGAGTTCAGTGTTAAAATTTAAGGCTACCACATGTAAAGTAAAGTAAATGCACCGTTTCTGTACTAGCTAGTTAACTGAAATGTGTTTTATGAATATGATGACTGAAATAAGTGAGTTTTATGGTACTGTGTATGGCATCCTCATCCCTATATTTTGTATATAATTAGAAAAAGAAATAAGCTTTTTTAAAAAAATAAGTTTCAAGTTTCAATGCAGAATCATTAAAAAACATGCAAATACAAAATATTGCTCTTTTCATAAGAAGCTTCCAAAGAATAAGATGAAATTTTCTGTTAAAATTTTACATACTCAACTTCTTCAAGTAGTAAATCATTGGAAAATTATAACATTTTCAAAATATTCTTTATAATATACATAAATGACCTTGCTGCCCTGGATCTGGCTGGCGAGTTGACATTTTTCACAGATGTCACTTCATTGTGTTGCTTCGAACAGGGATATCTAATAAGACCTGCTCAAAATAAAATGCTGGTTTAACAAAAATTAAAATAGGCTAGCTTTGAATATGACTAAAACAAAATACATGGTTTTCCCAAACATCCTGCCCTCCAGAATATCAGTACATATTGAGAACACAATGGTTCAGAGAGTGGGCGAATGCAAGTTTCGGTGGGTAAGAATTTGAAGTGAGACCTTCATATCAACAAGCTAGTAAAGTATTTGACATCAATCATTTTTGCGATTAGAGTAGTAGTACTTAAAATTAATAAACCAGCTATATCTAACGAGATATACCATACCCTGTTTGAGGCTAATCTCAGATATGGTCTCTTTTATGGATACTGTGCCATCACAAAATTAAATACCTTGATTGTTCTACAAAAAAGAGCTCTGAGGGTGCAATTCAATACAAAACATACTTTATTGTTCAAAATACAGAGTATTCATTGACAAAGCTGGCATGTGTATTGTTAGTGTTAACACTTTCGCTGCATAATAGATATTTAGACCTTTACACCTGTGCGGAATCAAAATCAGATTTAAAAGCCTAATGGGTCATAAGTCATCATCAAAGGTCCAAAAACTTCCGAAATTATGAACGACCTCAAAAACACTTGTAAGAAAACTATCACAATGTGCGTCACGCAGCACAACCACCTTCGCCCAGTGCAGACTGAATATCAACACCTGGATTGAGTGGAGTGACAATAATACTGGCGCGCCAAAAGGCGTCATCCGCACATAGTGATGGAGTTTGATGACGCCAATTGGAGAAAGTGTTAATCAATATAATCATAGACCAATATTTTCTAAACTAAAGAAAAACTAAACACAGTTGTCAGAATAAAGACAGAGGGCAATGTTAAAATTATTTTCCTTACAAAATAAGATTTGCATGACTCCCTGTACCCAAGTCCACAAAGAATCCTAATGTGCAGGTTATATCAGAAGCAGACTACAGCAATCAACTACAAGCCCTTATTTTGGCATATTAGTATATTGACTTTGTGGCCTGATCCTGTGTGAGACTTTTCGTGATTCGGATACTTTCGACAAAAGGGAGATTTCCACACTTACCCTATGTGTTCTAGGCAAGCTCTTCAAATACCCTATTCTCAGACCTCTTTGAAATGAAGTACAGTTTCTCACTATGGGAAGTTATTGTATAACATGATCCCATTAGGCGTTCGAAACTTGAACAGACATAGATTTCACACTACCATAAAGAACATTTTGTTAAGGTCTGCAAATTATTATTTTGTTGAATATCTTGAGCAGCCTTTTCCATTAATGTGGGAATTTACCCAGTAAAATCCCTGTTGCTTAGTTCAGTGCATGTCTTGTTTTATAAAATTTGACCTTGCCCTTTACATTTGGTGATTGGTTGACTTTAGTGCATAGTTATAAAGTTTGTTTTGTATATTGTACTATGTTACTAATTATGTATTTGTACTTGATTAATTTTTAAACTATTGTTACGTTTTTCCCGTGGGTTCTTCACAGAATTACAACTTTGCTATTTTCAACTAATACTCTCTTTATTCACTACCACTGTATACAATTTAACACTCTATACTACTCTTATAACTTTACCACTAATATCTATTCAACACTTAATGATTAACTGAACTGAACTGCTAACCGACTGACTAACATTCGCCTTAGGTCTGCTTATATATAATCTTAAATTTATCACGAATATTCGGGAAGTATTCCGACGCCACTCTATATGATCTCGACGAGGCCATCGAGACAATTCCAGCTATCCTGAAACTTCGCGACCGGCCGGGCGATGAGTCATACAGACAGGGAAGCGAGGGGCACGGCGGCGGCTAGTTTTATAGGGTAGCACAAAAACGTTCGGATGGTTGTATAGGCTAGCCGTAACATTGCCTCCCTCTTAATTCTGATCGTCCCGATCAGCTACTTCATGTCCGTGATATGCTTTCAACCTGTCGAGGTGGACAACTTTCAGTTTGCTTCTGGGGCTACGCTGAATTCTATACACAACGTCATTAATTCTTTTGATGACCGTATAGGGTCCTTCCCATACTGGTGTTAGCTTGGGAGATCTTCCTGTCTTCCTTTGCGGGTTATATAACCAGACTTTATCGTTCATCCGAAATCCCCTAGAGTTAGCTTGGAGATCATATCGAGCCTTCATTCGGTCACTGGCGAGACGTTCAAACGTTAGTCCCACATCATTCGGTTTCATCTTCCCACTGGATCTTGTCTGGGATCCTTGACTTGAGGCACAGGTTGAACACTGCTGGCACCATGATTTCACATCCTGGCAGTAGTTGACCCAGTAAAATCTGTCGCGGATCTTATCAATCATTCCGTTAACTCCGAGATGAGCACCAAACTTTCTATTATGTACTTCGTCCAGAACTTCCGATACCCTCTTCCTTGGTACCACTAACTGCGTCTTCACTACTTTGCCATCGGCGCTTTCCCAGGCTCGTTTAAGGAGTCCATTTTCAACTACCAGGGAGTCCCACTGAGACCACAGAGATTTAAAAGTAGATCCCTTAGTTGAAATATCTCTCCAGCTTGGTCTTGGTTGACGTTCTTCCTTAGCTTTTAGTAGCAGTGCTATTTCATTATCCTCAAGCTGATCCTTCTTCAGTTTCTCTTTGGTCCACTGCTGATCAACCTTAAACTTGATTCGCCTAATGGGAGTGATTCCTTCTCGTTGGTCAATTCTTTGGCGATGTTTATAATTATCCTCACATGACCTTCTGGATAAAGCATCTGTATTACTATGCCATCTTCCTTCCCTGTGCTTAGCCTTAAAGTTATATTGTTTCAACTCTTCCTGACTTGGCTTTGAACTGATGTTGTCTCTGGATGGAGCTGTAGGTCGTAGTTGTACTCGACAGTCTCTCTTAAAATGCCCAATGTTGCCACATATATAGCACTGATTTGAAACATTTCGGTTACGTGGCCTATCTTCTAGTGGCTCCCGGAATCTTTGTACTTGACAGTCCCTTTTGAAATGTCCAGTCCTGCCGCATCTATAGCACTGATTTATAGCCTTTTGATTACATGGTCTAACTTCTGTTGGCTCCCGGAATATCCGTACTCGACAGTCCCTTCTGAAATGCCCAGTCTTTCCACATCTAT
Source organism: Pissodes strobi (assembly GCA_016904865.1). Classification (NCBI taxonomy): domain Eukaryota; kingdom Metazoa; phylum Arthropoda; class Insecta; order Coleoptera; family Curculionidae; genus Pissodes; species Pissodes strobi. The sequence continues at coordinate 42,436 of JAEQML010051939.1, forward strand.
AGCACTGATTTGATGTATTTCGGCTATGTGGCCTATCTTCTATTGGCTCCTGGAATCTTCGTACTCGACAGGCCCTTTTGAAGTGTCCAGTCTTGCCACATCTATAACACTGATTACGGTTGTATGGCCTAACTTCTAGTGACTCCCTGAATCTCCCCGTGGCCTGAAGAACCTCGGTTAATTTCTTCAAAATACCGCCCATTTCAGTTAGTTCACAATTGTTCGCCAAATTTTCTTCCTTGATGGATACTTCCCTGATTGCTGGCTTAGAGATGTTACAGGCCGCCTCGATTTCCAGAGCTCTACCCAAAGCTTCGCTGCTGTTATCAAATTTGGCTAGGCGTAGCATTTTCTGAGTTTCTGGATCTCTAATACCATCCACGAAATATTGGGCAGCAAGTTCCTCTTGAAATTCCTCTGTCGCTCCCGGGTAGGCCAATTGAATGAGACGTCTAATGTCGGCCTCAAATTCTTGCAGGTTTTCACCAGGCTTTTGATATCGGGACTTAACTTGTGCCTGATACAGTTGTCTTCTATGTTGGTCTCCAAATCGTCTCTCCAGGGCAGCTGCAAGTATGTCATATTTCCCTTGTTGGCTGATGGGAATGGTCTGCAGTAGTTCTAGGGCAGACCCACGAAGCGCTACCACTAGTGATGTAGCCATTTCTTCGTTATTCCAACCGTTGGCAACAGCAGCGGCTTCAAATTGTCTTTTGTACATTGTCCAGGATGTTTGACCGTCGTACGTTGGAGGTTTGATGTTTTGTCCTGAGGTGAATGCCCTCTCGGTGGGTGCTTGATGTTTTAGTCTGGTAAATTCTGCTTGTAGATTCTTCACTTCTTTCTGTACGTCTCCTACTTCTTTTTGTACATTTCCAACTTCTTTTTGTACCTTTCCAACTTCTTTTTGTACATTTCCAACTTCTTTTTGAATATTGTTTACTTCTTTTTCAAATTTCTTATTTTGTCCGTCCAATATTTTCTCTAATTTTCCTTGTTCGCCTACAATTACATCCAGCATCCATTTCTGAAGCTGGTCCTTCTCTGCTTGCCTTTTCTCTTCCTGGTCTTGTAAAATTTTCTGAAGCCGGTCCTGTTCTGCTTGCCTTTTATCTTCTTGATCTTGAAAAATTTTCTGCAGCCGGTCCTGTTCTGCTTGCCTTTTATTTTCTTGGTCTTGTAAAATTTTCTGTAGCCGGTCCTGTTCTGCTTGCCTTTTACGTCCATCCTCTTCCCGATCCGCTTGCCTTCTACGTTCATCCTCTTCCCGATCCGCTTGCTTTTTATCTTCTTGATCTTGAAAAAATTTCTGCAGCCGGTCCTGTTCTATTTGTCTCTCAGCATTTAGATTTTCCATGAAATCGGCCAACATTTTATTAATTTGCTCCATTTCTGCCGTTTGTTGCCTCGTATTGACCATAGGATGTTATAAACTTTTACCAGAATCCACCAATCAAACGGTCTCGTTGACGTACTTGTACCTCTTCTTTCCTCGAAAAATACTTCGCAAGTCCGGTCCCTTCACAATCCGACTTCTGACACCAAATGTTACGTTTTTCCCGTGGGTTCTTCACAGAATTACAACTTTGCTAT
>MU190338.1:1267-44023 GCA_016904865.1 Pissodes strobi
AATGTGAACCTTAAAAGCTAAATTTAGACTCTAAATTCAGATCTTAACGCATAAGAGCGTGAAATGAGTATTTAAGCTTTTAAGTAAAAATTTATCGTTCAAAGTATAATTCAGACCTTCTCAGGAATTAAGCTAGAAATTTTGCTTAAGTCTAAATTTGGCTTGTGCCCTTGTATATTAAAATATAAGTTTAAATTCCGAATTCAGATCTTGACGTATGAACTGAGAGTTTAACATTTGAATTCAGACTTTATCAGAGCTTAAATTCGAAATTGAGCCTAAAATCTGAATTCAAACTTATGACCTTGAACGTTAAAACTACGTTTTCAGACCTTTACGCATGAATTCAGAGTGTCAAGTCTGTATTCAATGTAAGTTCAGAGCTTAAAATGTTAATTGAGCCTTAGTAGATAAATAACAGAGCTTAAATTTCGCGGTTTTTTGCATGTAAATCTCCATAAGAAAATTTAAGTCCTGATGTGGACATCGTAAGATGGATTTTACTTCATCGACTTGAACTGTACAATTTCTAAGGTAAGGTATCAGCGAACTAACATTTGGAATCTCTCACCTGTATTAAACTGTATACAGACTTGTATACAGCTGTATATAGAGACTTGTCTAATGCTGTATACAGACTTACTGAATATAAAGCTTTTGGGCAGGTCTGTATACAGCTTTATATAATTTTAGATAGGTCTGTATATAACTGAATACACATTTATGCAAGTGACCGATTTCATTCTTTAAAAATTATAGAGCCCAAGTCGATGGCGTTTCACTCATCTCAGGATGCCAAGCTAGCCACATCAGACCTTAAATTTTTATACGAAAATTTATGCGTAAAAATCGCGAAATTTAAGTTGGGGCGTAGGTTGCTTGATAATTGATCGACAGAAAAGTAGTGTATGCAATTGACATTTGATGGCAATTACGACACTCGCATTTATTACGACTCTCGTTCATTACGATAATTATCATGCTCGTGTCTTCTTAATAGTTATCATCAAACCATCATTGCATAATAGACTAATTATTTATTTCACCTACTGTCGTAATAAAACTACTGTTCAATATTATTTGTGTTTTTGGATCCTCCCGTAGCATTTCCTTCCACTTCTAAAGGAACGATATTTATGCGATGTTGCACGCGGCGAGGGCCATAATGCTTTACAAAATTAGACAATATCCATTATTCCGTCTGGTATTACGGGCACCAAAGCAATCATAAAGTTTTATCTAACATCGGAAGAAGCAACGAACGTTCGGAAATCAATTTCGTTTCTGTAATATCGTATCGACTGACCGAGAAGTAGGAGCTGTGGAATGTGTCTTCGAGATATTAAATTCGATGTTGAAAAATGAGACCCCCCAGCTCTATTTGTTATGTTTAAATTGCCTTAGGCACTATCAAGTCATTTAAAATATTGATTTATTTGCATAATTGAGTAACCTAATGAAACAAACGTTAAGTCATATAAAAGTTTTCTATTACTTAATTACTGCGAAATGAAACTAAAATTTAATGTCCTGATTTATTACAATATTGGAAAATTCTGAGACACCGTCCATCCTACACAGAACATAAGGAAGCACCTGATTTACGTGGCTCTTATATTCACTAGAACGTCTTTTCAGTTTGATAAGCCTTGACTCGTTCATTTAGTAATTACAAGCCCCTTTTATTTCTAACGATGATTACACCGCAACAATGAGTAAAATTAAGTAACAAGCCCAGAACTGTGGGGCTGTTATTGGAGATAAAACAGACTCGGCAGTAATTAAGACCATATATATTACGGAAAATTACACTTCATAAATATGCCAACCCGCTACATAAACGAAAACCATGTAGAATATTTGTTAAATTATGAAACTGCGTGTTAGGGCTGCAGCTGCCGGGTAAAGTGTTTTGTTTTTTGCTCTTGTAAAATATTTAATAACAGGAAAGCGGGTAGATAATTTACAAATAAATTTATATTTCTCATAAAAATGTTACAAGAAAAATATTAGCCTTAAAGTTGCAATGGTCAGCATAATTTATTATATAAATAATCTAGCGGACCATTAGTCCGAAAGACTTTGTCTCCCATCTAGTATACGATACATCTTTCAAAATTCTAAGTCAAATAATCCTAAAGGAGATCTATCAAAGTTCATTAAAGTGGTAAGTAGCATTAAGCTAAACTGTGGCTAAAAATGTTCAAATACTTATTTAAATTAAATTAGCAAAAGCTAACCATAAATAAAGCACAACAAAGCTTTGAAGATTTCAAAAACAATTCCAAACATATCTCAATCGAAAAGACAGGCGCATTATCATAACGGAGTAATGTGTAAATTAATTAAGTCGTTGACCAATAGATATTCGATCGATCCTAACTAAGCTACATAACCTGCACGCCAATCATAGCGGGGCGTGACAATATTATTGTTCGCAAAATGAGATGTAGATGCCATCAAAATAAAACGATTATAAGTGGATAAACATTCTCTATATCTTAAGTAAGAACCCTCGATCATTTCAAATCATCAAGTTAAAATCTTGTAGGAAGCTCACTGATATGTACTATTCACAAATGAGTTGTAGAAGCCAACAACAGTTTGTTCTTAATACTTTTATGTCAAGTGTTGGAAGGAAGCTCATAGACATGTACTATTGGTCTCTATATCACAATGTGGTAAACCAAGAGAGGAGCTATACATCACAAATAGGATATACGAAGATATCAAAGAAAGAACATAATTGAAAGTTGTAAACCAGCTTCATACAGGTTCTGGATAATTCGTAGTGATCGTTAGTGATAAAGGGCAAAAACAGTAAATTGCAACAAAAAGAGCAAAACAGAAGTCAGTTTTGCTGCTTTTACTGTCTGTTTTGCTGTTTTTACAGTCTGTTTTTGATGCTTTGTTTTGCTGTTTTTATTTTTTACTGTTTTTTTGCTGTTTATCACTAGAGATCGCTAGTCTTTCATATCTATTAATGGGATTAGCGAAGAGGTCAACAGAGAAAAGGTAACTAAAAGTTGCTAAACTGTTTCGTACTTTAGTATGAACTGATAATAGTTTCATTCATTCAGGTTAGATCTTTGAGAGAAGCTCTATATGTCAAAGAGGCTATATGAACAAAGACACCATAATTAAAAGTTGCAAAACAGCTCCAAACTTAAGTATGAACTGATGATCATTCCATTTCTTCAAGTTAAATGCTTAAAAGGAAGCCCACAGACATATACTGCTGGTCTATATATCACAAATGGGATGTACGAAGAGGTTAACAGACAGAAGATAATAACGGGTTGCTGAGCACTTTTTAACTTAAGTATGAACTGACAATCATTTCATACTTTTAACTTAAGTGTTGGAAGGAAGCTCATAGACATGTAGTATTAGCTCCTACACTACAATGGGAGTAGATATGAAGTACAGGTTCTGGAGAATCCCTAGCGATCCCTGGTGATAAACAGCTAAAACCGTAAAATACAACAAAAACAGCAAAACAAAAGTTTGTTGTCTGCTGTTTTTACTGTCTGTTTTGCTGTTGTTTTTTGTTTTTGTTATAATAAACTGTTTTTTGCTGTTTATCACTAGAGATCAATTTAAAACAGCAAAACAGAAGTCAATTTTGCTGTGTTAACTGTCTGTTGCTGTTTTTGTTTAATTTTACTGTTTTTTGCTGTTTATCACTAGGGATCACTAGGGATTATCCAGAAACTGTTCTTTACATCTACTAATGGGATGAGAGAAGCGATCAAAAGAGAGAAGACACCTAAAAGTTCCTAAACAATTTCATACTTTAGTATGAATTAAATTCGATTTTGATTTAGATCTTTGAAAAAAGTCAATATGATGAACGAAGAGGTCAACAGAGAGAAGAGAACTAAAAGTTCCTAAATAATTTCGTACTTAAGTATAAACTGATGATCATTTCATCCATTCAAATTAGATATTTGAGGGAAGCTCTCACAGTTTTTTACTCAAGTATGAACTGACAATCATTCCATACTTTTAAGTTAAGTGTTCTAAGGAAGCTCATTGACATGTAGTATTAGCCCCTACATCACAAAGGAAGTAGCTGAAGTACAGGTTCTGCATTATCCCTAGTGATACCTAGTGATAAACAGCAAAAAACAGCAAAATAGAACAAAAACAGTAAAATAAAAGTCTGTTTTGCTGTTTTACCGCCTGTTTTGCTGTTTTTGTTGTATTTTTCTGTTTTTTGCTGTTTGTCACCAGGTATAACTAGGGATTATCATAAACCTTTACTTCAAGATCGAAGAAGTCAACAGAGAGAAGGTAACTAAAAATTGCTAAACAGTTTCGTACTTTAGTATAAACTAATTTTGATTTTGATTTAGATCTTTGAGGAAAGCTCACTGGGATGAACGAAGAGGTCAACAGAGAGAAAGTAACTAAAAGTTTCTAAAGAATTTCGTACTTAAGTATGAACTGATGATCATTTCATTCATTCAAGTTATATCTTTGAGAGAAGCTCTCAGAGTTTACTTAAGTATGAACTGACAATCATTTCATACTTTGAAGTTAAGTGTTCGAAGGAAGCTCATGGACATATGGTATTAGCCGCTACATCACAAGGGGAGTAGATGTGGATAATCCGTAGGGATCCCTAGTGATAAAGTAAGATACAACAAAAGCAGCCAAATAGGCAGTAAAAACAGTAAAATACAACAAAAACAGCGAAACGGAAGTATGTTTTGCTGTTTTTATTGTCTGTTTTGCTGTTTTTCTTGTTTTTTGATGTTTATCACTAGGGATGACTAAGAATTATAAATACATTTTCTACTTAAGTATGATCTTTGAGAGAAGCTCTCACAGCTTTTTTACTTAGGTATGAACTGACAATCATTTTGTACTTTTAAGTCAAGTGTTCGAAGAAAGCTCATAGACATATAGTATTAGCCACTACATCACAAGGGAGTAGATGTAAAGTACAGGTTCTGCATTATCCCTAGTGATAAGCAGCAAAAACAGTAAAATATAATAAAAACACCAAAATATGTAGTAAAAACAGTAAAATTCAACAAAAACAGCAAAATAAAAGTCTGTTGTCTGCTGTCTTTACTGTCTGTTTTGCTGATTTGTGCTGTTTTTGTTGTATTTTACTCTTTTTCTTGCTGTTTGTACCTAGGGATCACTAGGGATTATCCAGAAACTGTACTTCACATCTACTAATGCGATGAGCAAAGAGGTCAAAAGAGATAAGGCAACTAAAATTTGCTAAAAATTAATAAAGAATTTCGTACTTAGGTATAAACTGATGATCATTTCATCCATTCAAGTTAGATTTTTGAGAGAAGCTCCCACAGTTTTTACTTAAGTATGAACTGACAATCATTTCATACTTTGAAGTAAAGTGTGAAGTGTGAAGGAAGCTCATAGACATATAGTATTAGCCCCCTACATCACAATGGGAGTAGATGTGAAGTACAGGTTCTGCATTATCCCTAGTAATCCCTCGTAATAAACAGCAAAAAACCGTAAAATACAATATTAACAGCAAAAAACAGCAAAACGGACAGTAGAAATAGTAAAATACAGCAAAAACAACAAAACAAAAGTCTGTTGTCTACTGTTTTTACTGTCTGCTTTGCTGTTTTTGTTGTATTTTACTGTTTTTGCTGTTTATCACTAGGGACTCACTAGGGATTATCCAGAACCTGTACTTCACATCTAATAATCGGATAAGCGAAGAGATCAACAGAGAAAGGGTAACTTAACACTTTCGTAATTTAGCATGAACTAAATTTGATTTTGATTTAGGCCTTTGAGAAAAGCTCAATGGGATGAACGAAGGGATCAACAGAGAGAAGATAACTAAAAGTTCCTAAAGAATTTCGAACTAAAGTATGAACTGATGATCATTTCATCCATTCAAGTAAAATCTTTGAGAGAAGCTCTAACAGTTTTATACTTAAGTATGTATGAATTGAAAATCATTTCATATTTTTAAATTAAGTGTTCGAAGGAAGATCATAGGCATGTAGTATTAGCCTCTACATCATAATGGGAGTTGATATTGATAACCCGTAGGGATCGTTAGTGATAAACAGCAAAAAAAGTAAAATGCAAGAAAACAGCAAAATAGAGAGTAAAATACAACAAAAATAGCACAACAGAAGTCTGCTTTGCTGTTTTTTCTGTCTGTTTTGCTGTTTTTGTTGTGTTTTACTGTTTTTTTTGCACTTTATGACTTGGGATCACTAGGGATTATCCAGAACTTGTACTTTACATCTACTAAGGGAAGAGCATAGAGGTTAACACAGAGAAGGTAACTAAAAGTTGCTAAACAGTTTCGTACTTTAGTATGAAATAAATTTGACTTTTAAATAGATCTTTGACAAAGGCTCAATGGAATGAACGTAGGGTCAACAAAGAGAACCCAACTAGCATTTATGGTGGCAGATAGGTAACCGCGACTATCACAGCCACCACAAAGTGGGCGGTGACCATCGGCGGCTACGTCGTATATTCGTAGCTGCTAAGTAACTGCGACCAAAATGGGGAAAGATTTTGAGTAGCCGGGTAGTGTCTTGGGTAGTTTTTGCCACTAAAAGAGTTACTATGATATGTTACTATAAAGTAGCCTACTGGTGAATGCGACTTATCTGTTACGAAGCTGCCTAGTCGCGGGTTCGTGGCAGCCAAGTGTTTGCCACCGACATGTGGAACTTTCGTTAAACTTAAACTTTATTCGCAGCGACCTCTTCATACAATTTCATACTTCATAAAAATAAATGTCATGATGGAAAATAATTATGGAAGCCATTATTATTTTTTTTGTTATTTACCATGCGATTTTAACGCCTTTGTAGGTAAATTCCAAAACGCAATCGACTTTACTGAATAAAATAGTGAGTTTATATTGACAACATTTTCGAGCGCCTCTCAAAACATTTCAAATTACTATATTATTTGCAATAGAAACTCATGTAGTAATAAAAAAAGGTTTATTAATTTGCTTGAAACTGGCGTGAAATTTTAAAATATTAGTCCACCATCAAAATCTTTAGTTTAGGTACATTTAGCTTGAAAACGCAAAATGTTTGAGCCACTTGACTGTTCGTCTGAAAAGTCATAAAAAAATATGGCCGTTTAATCCAAAAAATACTTTATAGTTCCATATGCTTCTACAAAGTATCGGGAACAATAATATATTAGGCCAACCCTACCCGTTTGGAACTTTAAAATCTTCGGATTGATAAAGTGGCAATTGTAACTACCCAGAGGCGACTTTATAGAACCAATAACTTTATAGTGACCTAGGAAGGTAGCAGTAACCATTTTGCTGCTTTCAATGCTACTATAAATTAGAAGTAACTAGGTGTCGTGGCCGCGACTACTACGGAACTTAAATTGTTACTATAAAGTAACAAAAACTTAATGGAGGCATTATGGTAGCACTTGCTAGTGACCGCTACTTCAAAAAGTTACTATAAAGTTTTTGGTCTTTTATGGTGTCATATTCGAAGATTCGGGTAGTTCCAGCTACTTCTTTAAATTACATGTTTGCCACTTGGAATCAGGGTGTTTATTTTCCAATTTTATGGTAAGTAGGCACTAACCGGTCACTCTCGAAATATACTTCAAAGTGACCATTCCTTATAAAGTAACATGTTAAGTGGAAGGGTGGGTCTAGGAACTATACTTAAGGGGCAGTGACATTTTAAAAAGGACTGGGAACTATATTTGCTAGTTGGGAAGGTAACTAAAAGTTCCTAAAGAATTTCGTACATAAGTACGAACTATTGATCATTTCATCCATTCAAGTTAGATCTTTGAGAGGAGCTCTCACAGTTTTTTACTTAAGTATGAACTGACAATCACTTTAAGGTAAGTGTTTGAAGAATGCTCATAGACATGCCGTATTACACAACACAATGTGAGTAGATGTGAAGTACAGGTTCTGCATTTTCCCTAGTGAAAAACAGCAGAAAAAACAGTAAAATAACACCGTTACCGTTACCGTTTGTTTTGCTGTTTTTGTTGTATTTTATTATTTTTTGCAGTTTATCACTACGGATCACTAGGGATTATCTAGAACCTGTACTTTACATCTACTAAGAAAAGAGCGAAGAGGTTAACAGAGAGAAGGTAACTAAAAGTTGCTAAATAGTTTCGTATGAACTAAATTTGATTTTGATTTAGATCTTTGAGAAAAGCTCAATAGAATTAACAAAGGGGTCAACAGAGAGAAGGTAACTAAAAGTTCCTAAAGAATTTCTTCTTTAAGTATGAACTGATGATCATTTCATCCATTCAAATTACAGTTTTTTACTTAAGTATGAACTGACAATAATTTCATACTTTTAAGTTAAGTGTTCGAAGGAAGCTCATAGACATGTAGTATTAGCCCCTACATCACAATGGGAGTAGATGTGAAGTACAGGTTCTGGATAATCCCTAGCGATCCCTAGTGATAAACAACTAAAAAATCGTAAAATACAACAAAAACAGCAAAACAGGCAGTTAGAATAGTAAAGTGCAACAAAAGCAGCAAAACAGAAATCTGTTTTGCTCTTTTTACAGTCTGTTTTGTCGTTTTTCTTGCTGTTTTTGTTGTATTTTACTGTTTTTTTGCTGTTTTTCACTAGGGAACGGGTTTATCCAGAACCTGTACTTCAGATCTAATAATGGGACAAGCGAAGAGGTCAACAGAGAGAAGGTAACTATACACTTTCGTACTTTAGTATGAACTAAATTTGTTTTTGATTTAGATCTTTGAAAAAAGCTCAATGTAATAAACGAAGTGGTCAACAGAGAAGGTAACTAAAAGTTAATAAAGAATTTCGTACTTAAGTATGAACTGACGATTATTTCACCCATTCAAGTAAATCTTTGAGAGATCCTCTCACAGTTCTTTACTTAAGTATGAACTGACAACCACTTCATACTTTTAAGTTAAATATTCGAGGGAAGCTCATAGACATATAGTATTATCCCTTACATCACAATGGGAGTAGATCTGAAGTACAGGTTTTGGATAATCCCTAGTGATAAACCAACGTAAAATACAAGAAAACAGCTAAGCACATAGTAAGAATAGTAAAATACAGCAAAAACAGCAAAAGAGAAGTCTGTTTTGCTGTTTTTTGCTGTTTATAACTAGGGATCACTAGTGACTATCCAGAACCCGCACTTCACGTCTACTAATGGGATGAGCGAAAAGATCAACAGAGAGAAGGTAACTAAAAGTCGCTAAAAAGTTTCATACTTTAGTATGAACTGATAATTATTTCATTCCTTTAGATCTTTGAGAAAGGCTTTACATCACAAATAGGATAATATACGAAGATATCAACAGGGATGGCTTAATTAAGTGTTGCAAACCAGCCCCATACTTATGTATGAACCAATGATCATTTAAATTCTTTAAGTTAAGTGTTTGAAGTAAGCTCATAAATATTTATTATTGACTTCTACATCACAAATGGGATGTACGAAGAGGTCATCACGGAGAAGAAATGTAAAAGTTGCAAAACAGTTTCTTACTTAAACATGAATTGAAGATCATTTCCTTCCGTCAAGTTAAGTGTTTGAAGGATGCTCATATACATTTACTATTGGCCTTACATGAGGTGAAAAGAGAGGGGATAATTAAAAGTTGCAAAACATTTCTTACTTAAGTATGAACTGAACTGATCATTTCGTTCTTTGAAATTAAATGTTTTAAACAGACTCACATTGGTCTATACAACACAAATGGGATGTACGAAGAGGTCGATGGAGAGAAAGTAATTAAAAGTTGCAAAACATGAATGGTGATCACTTCATGCTTTCCTGTAGGAGCAAACAGCAAGCAGAAAACAGCATCACTGATGGAAATTTATCATTTAAGCTTTAAAATTAGGTTAGGAAAAAGAGTTACCAGTATGACAAACAAAAAGACCTTCTTGCCGAGTTAGGCAAAGTGTAAACGCCCTTTATGCCTCGATGAATCGATGGATCATTTACGAATAAATTATTTTATTACTTCTTTGTCAGTTACGTTCTGTTCCCTATATTCTGAATTCCATCATCTATCAATTCCTTCGAGGACACAAGATTAATTAAGGGAAAACTTTTTTCATAAAAGGGTATGAAAGGGAATTTAATAAAATTGGTCTTCTACCGTGGACGCATTTCCTATTATGAAAAGTCAACAACGCTACGTAATAACGCTTTTTTACCCGGCAAGATTCGTGCAGATGCTTTTCCAAGTTCTTATTAAAGAATCTGAAAAGTAATTTGAAGTTGTAATTGAAATTGCGAGAGTGTAATAATTGCGCCGGGCGCCCAATTCAGGATTAGTTTCATTTTTCCTGCGCTTTTATAGCGTACCTATTCCAGCTGGTACACGATTTTAATTGGCTTATTTAATTGGCTTTTCCGACAAATTATTTTTGGGGAGATGTGCTGCTGACAGAACCAGGCTCATTGTAGGATGGATTAGAAATACCATCAATAGATTAGAAAATGATTCACCTACTTTTCAGTAGAGATATTAAAACGGTTCAGGGTCCTCCGTGCCTAGACTTCTCGGAATCTGCGAAGGGGAATTTTCCAAGTCACTTATTAGAAACAGTTTCTTGTATGGACCATTTTGGTGGCAGCTCAAAGTCAGCACCCAATATTGGCGCGCATAGTTTTACCCGTGACGCCACGCCTCGAATAGCGTGCAGGAATAGAGCTCAGATAGTTAGTTTATATTAAGTACACTTTGACAAATTTATCATAGATTCGACTTTTACTACTGTGGATAGGCAACCCCTGAGCGTCACGACCATGTGCTTTGCAACTCTCAAATTTGGGTAAGAAAAAAATTATAGGATAGAACCACTAGCGTACATGTGTACTGATGGTTCGCTAGCGTATTTATATAATAAAATATGCTGATCGTTGCAAGTTTAAGGTTTATAATCGCTCACGATATTTATAATTTGTCTTCAATGTTTACATAATATTTTCCAAGCTCAAGTTCAAATTTAGGGCAAGGTAATATTTATTTAGTAGTTCACACGTGCCCTCACCCTCTAAACATTGGTCCCCCACGTTAACACTACCCCTATATTCGTTTAGTAGTTTATGCATTTTAGTAGTTCACAATATTGAGCCCTGGACTCTGTGTGTCTAAATTTGGTAATTGAGGAGGAACCAGTAAATGTTGCAAAAAATTCGAAAAATAAAAAATGTGTTGGGCCGGACGAGGTAGAAGTACCTGGTTATTTGACCAATATTTAAACGTCTTCATTTTTGAAACGTCTTTATTTTTAGCAGGTTTTATACGATGACTGGTTGGATACATTTGTATTTTTCTCCCATAGTTGCATTTGTATTTATGCATTTTTTAGGAAACACTGGATGTATTTCAAACTGTTTCTTATCTTATACGTTATTTTGGCACATACTGTTCCGGCCAGCTCTGACATCAACGTGCACTTAGCAAACATATTAAGGCGTGAATCTGTTACTATTCATCCCTTTTGAGGCCATTCATCCCTGAGCCTTTACCAATGAAACACTGAATTCCTTTTTAATCAAATTAAGTGAACAGCATCGGTAAAAGCTCTTATCGCCTTTTTGCGAGTACTGAAATAACAATAAATGCAGACAATTACCCTTTCCTTTTATTGGAATTGCTATAATACTTAAGCGTGAAAGTTATTTGTGGGCATATCACCATAGAGTGCCGTATTATTTCCGTTTTAGTTAATTTTCAATGATTTAATTAGTTCCTTTGTGACTGACACTTCAGGAATCGTATCAATTGACATCTTGCCTTGTCGGTTTGCTTGCTATAGCAATATTTGCTCCGAACCATGATGTTATCGATTCAAGATTTATAAGTATGGGTTTTTGGGATTACTTGTTGTGGATTAATATTGGAAATTACAGAACATGCCTATCGGTGTCCTAGTTCAGTGTAGTGGATTAGGAAAAGAGGAGAAATCAAAAGAAATATGAGTGGTCTGGACTTTGGATGTCATTATAGCTCATGGGAATAGGTTGTCCGGAAAACTCGGACTAAACTTCTAGTAGCCCTGTCGAATGTGCCCGCCGCAAGTTGAGCGGAGCCTTGGCACGTTGTTAGTCAGTAAAGGGGCAATTGGGAAGCACTTTTTAGTGAAAAAATTGGGAATAATTAAGTATCTGTTTTTACTACCTTTAGTGTTTTATTGTTTTGGTGTCTGGGTGCAGTTCCATTGTTGTAGATTGACAAACAGAGTATGCTCATAGGCACTAAAAATTATCATAGGGACTAGTTCTATAGTGAATTTGTAAATAAGACAAATACCTTTAATATTATATGACTATTTCAATAATTTATTTTACAAGAAAACAACTTGAAGCTCATAAATAAACAAAATATAAACATTAAATTATTGTATGTAGTCAGTGCTACGATATGGGCAATATCTGTCAATGCTAGGTATCGACCTTGCAGAATATCACAAGAATAATACCTTTAAAAGCTAAAGCATTGCAGAAACAGTTGTAATCCTAAACAAGTATATGTTTATAAACAGCAAAGTACAGTTAAATGTTCATTAATGTTCCTCCGGAACTGCTCAGTGTGAGCTCGACTAGCTGAGAAAACTCTGAGATGAAATACAGTATTTCAGAATTGAATGCTAATCCTTAATGGTGATAATCTGTGAGTGATTTTAAGAAGAAAATGTCATATGAACATAGGTCCGCAATTGCCTTACTTTTGAGATACAGGGTGTTGAAAATTAAAAAAAAAACTATTTTATCCCAATATTTCTCAAACCCCTGTAGATATTTCTTTATATTTTGCTAGGTATTAAGTACGTATAAAAAACATTTTAAGCAAAAGATTTTTTCAACTCCAATCAGTGGCGCCCCCTCTAACATGTCCTCTTATATTTTTAAACGAAAAAATGAAACGCCACTGCTTTTTTTCAAAATAAATCTTATTTTCGCAATCTGTTATTATTTCTTAATAAGAATGTCCTCTTGACTTTTTTCTGTCCGACGAACAGTTTTCGATTAAAAAAATATAATGCATTTATCTGCACGGTCCTAATTCCTAAATTTTGAATAATGTGAATTAAAGAAGAATAGTTTCTTTGATTACTTATTACAATATAGAAAACTTCACCCTTAAGGATTAGCATTCAATTCTGAAACACCCTGTATAAGCAATAATAACAGGATAAATATTACCTTAATGTCCACAATAAGCTACTATGTAGAGTATATTCACCAATTGACGAGCAACGTTCAATCGTTTAGCAGTTTATCTTCCAGCACAGGGGAAAGTCACTTAAAAACACTTACTAAGTCTCTTCTTAGCTTCTATCTTGTATATACAATGTACTTAAACTTCTTGCAAATAGAATGACTCAATGGTAGTGGATTGAGATTTGAGAAAGATATGCAGCCATATGCATATGGCATGACAGGGATGCCTTTGTGGTTTTTTATATACGCAAAAATGGATACTAAAAACACGCTACGCAGGTCGCGTAGGTAGACTAAACTCCGTGTAGTGGAAATAGCACTTGTGAGAAACTTTATATTATAATAAAGCATAGAGAATATTGAGAGAGTGATCGTGAGTAAGTGAGTTTAGTTACATGGCCCAATGCCGAGGGAACGCTTAGTACAGCGTCTTCAGAGAAAAGAACCCCCATGACCGAATGCCAACAGGTACGCTTAGTACAACGTCTTAGTTGTGAGATCTTGAGAGATTGTGAGTTCTCAACACGTGAAAACTACATGGCATGACAAACCGCCATGCTATTGGAGCGCGGACACGGCGCTGCTTACTTACTTGGGAGTCGAGATAAGACTCGATTGAGAGTATAGAGGTTTTTGACACGTGAATCTACCTAGCATGGCCGACGGTCATACCAGCGAGAGCGCGCCTTAGCGCGGCTTACTTGTGTGAGGGTCAAGAGACTACTGAACAGCGTTGCCAGCGAAAAATTAAAAATTGTATCATATTTGAACTGAAATTGTACCAGATTCAGCATTTTTGTACATAATTAATATTATAAGGTTTTTTTTTAATATATTTGCGATTTTTTCAAATTTATCGTCATTGCCGTATAGGAGGCTCCAACTTTTTCCTTGACCAGAAAGCCAGAACCCAGAACATGCAACTGCAAAGCGAAACACATTTCAACCAAATTGAGCATATACAACTAGCGAAATAATAACGGAAGCGCCATCTGTGAAAGTATGTCATAACCCAACAACTACTAGCACTATGATTTACGCTTCTGCCTGGATCGTATCGATTTTAAACGAAGAAAGCTGTTCGAAAAGCGATAGGGTTCGCTCTCACCCCCACCTGTGTTTGACATACTATACGACATAACAAGAATGGCAAGTAGCATCGGCAAAACTCATCAAATATTTTAATAGTAATTTTCCAGAAAAAAAAAGGTTCTTTGGCCGATAGCTCCCAGCCGCAAGAATACAGTGTTTTCAATTGTGTAGATCCAAAGGATGCCAGTGTTTTTAATGTTGTTGTTACTCCTGGCTTGCAAACCACAGTCACTTGTTCTCCACCCATTTCATAGCGAATTTCAACGAACGGGAAAGCGAGGGCATTATTAGGCAAGGAACACACGGTTTTGTGGCATCGCTTGGTGTAATGTACCTTCAATGTAAATATAACTTTCCGATATATACATGCGAATTTCATCGGAATGTCAAATGTCGGTGATCCATATGGTTTGTAGTATATAGTTCTCGATTCCTCCCATCATACAATATCTAAACTTCCTCAGAATTTTCCCTAGGCGAATTTTGAGCATAATCCATTAAAATATAAATATCCTTCGCCATTTCATCAAGAATTGAAAAATTAAGATTTTTTTCTCCTCATTTAATTTTTTTTAACTTTTTATTCTTATTAGGAGTTCAAGCCGTTAATAAAAGAAAGCTAAGATTGTTTTCATATCATATTAAAAATTTAAACGTAATTTTAACATAAAAATTTATCACTATGAATCTAGAAGCACGAAATAACATTATTTTGAAATAGTGTGGTTAGATTAGCGTCCTTAGATATAGCAAACGGTAGGTCTTTTTGCAGGTTTAGGACAGATGAATGAAAACCCCTTTTTTTGAAAAAGTTGCCGACGTTTCGACGTATATTTATCGTCTTTTTCAAGGCTATTTTCCCTTAAGAGGTTTTTTCGTCATGACTATTAGATGGTAAATGGTGCATCCAGAACAATATAAGTACGCAACACACGCACATGTTTGTAAAAATGTGTTGCGTACTTATATTGTTCTGGAGGCGCCATTTACCATCTAATAGTCATGACGAAAAAACCTCTTAAGGGAAAATAGCCTTGAAAAAGACGATAAATATGCGTCGAAACGTCGGCAACTTTTTCAAAAAAAGGGGTTTTCATTCATCTGTCCTAAACCTGCAAAAAGACCTACCGTTTATTATTTTGAAAATTGAGGAATATAGGTATCTACGAGTGTACATCGGGAATATCCTTCCGGTCACGGTATGTCTGAAAAAAAAATGTCAGCATCAGTCTCATAAAGATAAATTAGCCTTTTAGAGCAAATGTCAACGATTTCTTTTATTGCAAGTTAGGACACTCCAAAACTTATAGCTTCTCAAAAATCGTAATTTCGTGGGACTCACTTCAATTTTCGATTAGTTTGCTCCAGTAGTTGGAGAAGAAGAAGCAAAACAGGTTATTATTCATTATTTCTTGAATCCTTCCATCATACGATACCTTAACTACCTCAGAATTTTCCCCTGGCGAATTTTGATCACAATCCTTTATAATATAAAATTCCTTCGCCATTTTGTCAAGAATTTTAAAATTAAGATTTTTGTCCACATTTAGTTTTTTACTTTTTATTCTTATTAGGAGTTGGAAACATAAATGAAAGAAGACTAGGATTGTTTTTATAATATATTTATAAACATGATTTTAACTTTAAAATATATCACTATGGAAGTAGGTATGCTCTTGAAAACTTGCTATTGAGCTGTCAAGAACAGGTTCGCCGAAAACTTCAATCTTTTCACTTGAAGGCATATTAGATCCAAGGATTTCAGGAACTTCTGGTCATCTCTACTGATACTATGTCTAGTCGATTTGACATCTGATTCGTCGCAGACGATATATTTTACTCTTATTTAGAATCTTGATAGATTTTGGTTCAATTCGATTGTAACAAAACCCCATTTTGAAAACTATTTATGGAAATTTCCTCAATTTTAGTTTATTACAAAATTAGAAAGATTACTGCACGAGAGGGCGCAACGAACGAGGACTGTAATCTTCCTCGTTTGTAATAAGCAAATTACCATTCAAGTAGTGTACTATACTTTTTCTACGACTATTTTTAAAATGCCGGGTGGTGTGATGTTGTTTAAGTTTTAGTATTTTTTTCTTGATCTCTACCGTGATATATTTAGCAGATACCGCAATAAGTAAACTGTACCAGAATTTTCAAAAATGTACAGATGTATAGATTGTATTAAATTGTACCAGATCTGTACAATTGTATCAAATCTGGCACCGCTGCTACTGAATTCTAGAACTTGAGACCTTGAGAACTAGATCTACTCGATGGCGTTATCTCCGCCCTTTCTGGCGGAAATAGAAAGAGCAAATAATGTAAATACAGAGAAGTTATATAAAACTTAACATCGGCGATTGTCTAAAATAAACTTATGAATTTAACACAAATCTGGTTGAAATCGGCTGGCTAGTTTTTATAAAATTCGATTACTAAAGATTGGAATTTTAGGGACCCCTAGAATTATAATTAGGAATTTTAGGTTGGGTGAAGTGGCTATCAGATGAGTTAGCGTTGTAACAAGAGATGGTGTTAGGAGTATCGCCGAAGTTTGTTTGATTTCTTTGGAATGCGAACACAGTGGCGTGGAATGTTGATATAATACGAATTAAATCGTTAGATTTGAAAACATGTTCAAATGGTTTTTGAACATCCATAACATTCATTGTCTTCGTCAGATGAGTTGCCTTTTGTTTTTTTATGCGTCACCATTTTTGCGTGAGGAGTCCTTTTTTGGTATAAGAAGTCCCTCGTGTCTGTCCGTCATGTAAGCGTGGAAGAGTGCTTCTTCTAGTCGGAGTCCATTATGTTCATTATTCGAGTGCGTGTCCTTCTGCTGATTGCCTGGATAGCTGTCCATTTCAATAGCGTTTTGGATCATACTGTTTTTGATTTAACGGGTGATGAACGTGGTGTAACCGAAACAAATAATCCTGTTTACATTTTTACAGATGACAGTACCCTTGTCTCCCACTTTAGATCAGAAAAACCCTTACCAGCGACTGAGACTCATCGCCGCAGACAGGAGCAGATTACAGCAATTAATCAAGACCTGGAGAAAGTTCGAACTTGGGGCGACCGAGATTTGGTCCAGTTCAATGCAGCAAAGACCCAAGTAACCACGTTTACCAAGAGGGCCAATACAGCGGGCCCTGACATCATTATGGCAGGATCGACCATTCCTTCATCCTCGTCAATCGAACTGCTGGGTGTCTCGGTCAACAGCAATATGTCCTGGCATGAGCACGTTGCTAACATCGCAAAATCAGCCTCCCAGAAGCTTGGTGCGCTATTTCGCAACAAAAAACTCTATACACCTCAGCAGTTGCTCTTGCTCTACAAAGCGCAAATAAGACCGTGCTTAGAATATTGCTCACATATCTGGGGTGCCGCACCAAAGCACACCCTAAAGCTGCTGGAAGAGAGCTGTGCGCCTCGTCGGCGACCCGGAGTTGACTCGGAATCTAGATAGTCTGGAACACCGCAGACAGTAGCCGAGATATATCTGTTTTACAGATACTTTCACGGCAGATGTTCCCAGGATTTGGCCCGCATCATCCCGCCCCCGGCAGCTCCTGTCAGACAGTCACGACAGACGGCAAGAGCGCACCAGTTCGCCGTACAACTGGAAACACCTAGAACATCGCTTTACAAGAACTCCTTTGTCTGGCGCACTGCATCACTGTGGAACTCACTCCCAAGACATCAGTTTCCCACTAATTACAACTTACAAATATTCAAGAACCGTGTCAATCAACATCTTCGCACACACACCGCTCGTCGAGCGCCATAGGGTCTCCCTTTAGTGTGTGTGCCACTGCCATAAAAAAAAACACAAAAAAATTACTAGTTGATATTACGTCCTCGTGGACTCAAGAAGTGCAAAAGGAACATGATCATGTTTTGGTAATTTAGATTCATTCGCCTTACTTGTTTTTAGAAGAGGTGATCAGTAGCATTATAAGATCCTTTACACAAATAGTGCACTATATAAAAATCGGCCTTTCCCATTGGTCGATCCGCATGGCCCTCCGCTCGCTTCGCTCGCTACGGGGGCTCAAGAAAAGGAAACTAACCAAGTGCTAACCCAATCTAACTCAAGACATACCCAAAATCAAGAAAAAAAGCTGTTTAGAAACATAATCTTTAAAAAAATATAAAAAAAGCAACAAGGTTCGAACCCGCGTTTTCCGGGTGAGACCCAACAATCTAAACCTCTACACCATAAGAACTCTTGAGAGAAATCGATTGCATCACGCAGACATATCGTAATACGAGATGGATCGACCAATAGGAGAGGTCGATTTTTACATAGTGCACTATTTGTGTAAAGGATCTTTAAATGCTGATCATTAGTAGTTATATATCGTTCGTTTTACTTGGCAGGTAATTATATATCATCTGTCTGACTTGTTGAATACCAGGTTTTGGGTACCGTAATCAGTTAACGCTATTTTCTTTATTAGTTATCCTCACTTCTTTCTAATCTGTGGTCAAAAAATAAACAAAAAAATTAAAACCTGACAAAGGGCTTGGCAAATCGGGGCAGACTTGCTTTTTGGAACGTCATCGTCAGGTATTTTTTAAGCTTTTTACGACTTTCAGCTTCGTTATGGTCACTTAATTAGCACTTACGCAAATTAGTATGAAAACATATAATAGATAGGGGTCAAATAAAGTCAGTTATTTTACCTTTAATCCTACATCTATTATGCTAGTCCGTCAAGCTAACTATAATAGTACTTGCTCGTTTAGATACCTGCCTGGTTGTCGTATGACCCTAGCCTTTTATCGAGCTGTTCTAGGGAGAATTGAGAGTTCTGTAGTCGTATACGTAACTTATTTTCTCGGGCTGTTTGATGGGATCGATCGGACTTTATGAACATTTTCACTGGCTTGGCACATAATCAATCAATAAATCGTACTGTATTCTGGCCATCGTTCGAGGGAAACCTTCAGCGTTATAGAAATTTATAGCAGGGCATTTCAAAACATTCAATAATTCTCTTACCTTCCGAATAATCACCTTCTCCATGATAATATACATTAAAACACTCTCATGGATGTCAGAAATATTGTTTTCGGAGTTGGTTAGTTATTTTCCTGGATTTGTGGCAATATTTAATAGGAAAAGTTAAAAATTCAGTCAATGCTTATTTCTGATATGATATCTTTCAGATGAGATGAGACAGCTGCCTTGGATAATTGTTCAAAATCCATTTGAACCATTAATCTAATGATTTAATTTTGTACAATGTTATAATTCCACGTCACTGTGTTCGCATTCCACATAAATCAAAGAAATCTCGGCGATACTCCTAGCGCCATCTCTAGTTATAACTTCTACTCATCTGCACTCGACCGCTCGACACAAGAAACAGATTGCTTTAGGTAATTAAGTTAATCGGCAAGTTCCACAGAAGCAATCCTGCCTCGAACCACTCAATTCGTGCTAGGCCAATGACCTCAATGTATTTCAAACTTCAAGGCCGTATCAGCTACACTGCAGGAACACATTCGGACATTCGGCCAATCACTGAGCTTTCACAAGCGTTTAACGGAGGTAATCAAGTTAGCTCCTAAATTTCCGATCTTTAACAATCGAATTTTTTAAAAATAGTTAACGTAATTCAACCAGATTTGTGTTAAAATTCATGAGGTTATTTTAGACAATCGCTGACGTTAAGTTTTATATAACTTCTCAGTATTTACATTATTTACCCTTTCTATTTCCGAAGTGATGTAGATTATCCCGCCAGAAGGAGCGATGACAAGGGTCGGTGACAACTCCTTCGAGTTGATCTAGTTCTCACGTTCTAGAATTTAGAATTCAGTGGAGTCTTGAACCCCAACCAAATAGCCGCGCTGAAGCGCGCTCCCGCTGGCTTAGCCACGTTGGCCATGCCAGACAGTTTTCACGTGTTGAGAACCCCTAATCTCTCAAGTTCTCTATTTAAGTGACATTGTGGTATCCTGCCATTGCGACAGCTCGTCGTGGTCATCTCAGGCCTACAAGTAAAGGTATTTATTGTCTCCCGGCCATCTCCGGCAATTCACTCCCACAAGCCTATAAGTGAAAGGCATCTATTGGCCCCCTGCCATCTCCGGCAAAAGTAAAATGCAGTACCGAGCGATGTACTGAGCGTTCCCTCGGCATTGGACCATGTAAGTAAACTCAGACGTTTACAATCACTCTCTCATAACTAAGATGCTGTACCGAGCGAGGTATTAAGCGTCCCCATGGCAATCGCCTATGGGGGTTCATTCCGCTCTATGCTTTATTATAATATAAAGATTCTCACAAATGCTATTTCCCCTACACGGATGTCAGCTTACCTATGCGACCTGCATAACGCTTTTAGTATCCATTTTTGCGTGTATAAAAAACCGCATTTCACAAAGGCATCCCTGTCATGCCATTATGCATATAACTGCATACCATCTCAATCCATTATCATTTGACATTCGATTCATTCTTATTTGCAAGAAATTGAAGTACATTGTATATAGAAGCTACAACAGAGGCTTAGTAAGTGTTTTTAAGTGACTTTCCCATGTGCTGGAAGATAAACTGCTGAACGATTGAACGTTGCTCGTCAATTGGTGAATATAGTGTACATAGTAGATTATAGGTGGACATTAAGGTAATATTTATCCTGTTATTATTGTTTGTATATTGCTGTACTTAATCTCAGTTATCTCGGCTAGTCGAGCTCACACCGAGCAGTTCCGCAGGAACTTTAATGAACATTTAAGTGTATATAGCTTCAGGATTATGTTTATAATCATATACTCGTTTAGGATTACAATTGTTTAAGCATTGCTTTAGCTTTTAAGGTATTATTCTTGTGGTATTCTGCAAGGTCGATACCTAGCATCGACAAATATTGTCCATATCGTAGCACTGACTACATACAATGATTTAATGTTTATATTTTGCTTATTTATGAGCTTTCAGTTGTTTTCAGGTAAAATAGCTTATTAAAATATTCATATAGGTAATGCTAAAGGTTTTTGTTTTATTTACAAATTCACTTTAGAACTAGCCCCTATGGTAAATTAAAGTGCCTACGCACACTCTTTGTTTGTTTAGAAAATCGACCAAGATCGAATCTGAAACAGATAATAATTGTGGAGCACCTTTGGAATGTTGCCAAGTGTACATGTTTCTCTAGCGATCCTCGTGCGATTTTGATGCGTTTGCGGACTAAGCCAACAAGAAACAACATACTTTATTGATATCCTACCATCAGCTTGATGTTAAACGATTTAACTGAGCCTTCGCTTGATGTACGCAGGTAAGATGATTTAGTGGCTGCGTTGTGTTCCCTAAATTTGGCAACACCGCCCGGTTGTTTCGTAGCTAGTTCCAACAGACTCGCAGGCTCTTGGCTAAAGACAGAGAGGAAACAACTAAAAGGAGAGGCGACAGCCTGTCAATCGGTACTTTTCTCCCAATACTTAAGGTCTGTTCCAACTGACCATGAAAACCGTACATGGAACGGTAATTATTGCCAGTAGCATAATGCGTTTGTCAACATGACAGATTATTTATCGCCTTCAAAAGTGAAATTGACAACTAGAAATGACGGCCCCTCGTACGGTTTTTCTAGTCTGTTGGAACAAACCTTTAATGGTATAGTTGTCAAGGAAGCAGGGTCAAGGTCACCAAAAACGGATACACCAACATCAAATGTGCCGACGCTTATTGTCGCCTCTCTTTAGTTGTTTCCTCTCTGCTAAAGGTGCATTTAGGTCTGAATGATTATGCCGCGTATTCATGCGTTTAGCGTTTTTGATGTCCGCGGGCCGGAATGAAGTAGTTTCTACTTGATTGGTCATTGCGGATAATGGTTTTATCGCCGGTTTTCTTTGTTCAGCAATACATAATATCATACAGCCTTAGGTACGTTTTATTGCGTATTGAAGTTGTTATTAAATTTGGTGGCAACCATCTTGTTGTATTTTACGTGGTGTCGAGGGACAATGTAAAGCTGGCCTATTGGTCGAACTTTTTCTAGCCCTTAAATATTGAACCTAGGCGTTCGAGGTGGACGATCTTGATTTGACCTCGTTCTCTTGCTTAGTAAACCCTCCAAAGAGGAGGTAGTACGTAAGCCTGATTAATTCGCTCTTGGGGGATAATCATATTTCGGGCTAGAGAAGTTGGCATAGTTACCAGTTGGGTGGAATAAAGTAGACTGTCGATTCGTTGGATTTTGTCAAGATAACTTTTGGTAACTGATTCCGGAACAAAATAAGATAAACTAAGTTAGATTTCGGGTTTATTAACCAGAGCAAAGAGAATTACGGTTAGGCGAATATATACCTACATATAGAGAAAATAGGGGGAGATGAAAAATAATAATAAAGGTAATGTATCTCACAATCAGATGATGGCTTCCTCTCCAAGGTTTTCCGGGAGGGAAAAATCCATACACTTCCTCGGATGAAGAAGGACTCTACCGGTATCCGGAGCAAGTGGCAATCCAGAGACCACAGGGAAAGCTTGACAATTTAGGCGTGGCCAAGGGACTGAGCCGAGAGGACTCGTAGATAAAACCCTGTCGATCGAACCCTGTGGAACGTCAAAATATTCAAGGTTACGCATGTGACTCATGACATGAACAATAATTAGAATAAAATATGAAGGGAAAATCAGAGAATAAAAAAATTACCTTTAAAGAGTTGCTATTCGCCTAGATCGCTGGAACGCTCAGCTACCTCGTGGATAGACGAGAAGGCCTCTGTAAAGAAATTAGGACGCAATTAAAATCCACTCACGGCGTCCCGAAATGGCGGCATTTGTAAAAGCGAGACAAAAAAGCAAGATCACTCACCTAACTAAAGCAGCATTAAATCCCGTTACGGAGTGAATTCCAGGCACTAACAAACAACTAAACAAAGATAGGCCTGAAACTTGCAATAAAACTGGGTCGGCTAGAAAATCCCACTAAAGGCAATCAACTCAAACTTCCATCCGAACAAACTGCTTTAAACGGTGAACGGACGTAGAGTGACCTCCTTGAAACTTCCTGGAAGCAAAAAAAAACCGCTAAGAAAATACGTTTCCTTCTTCAAGGGATGCATGTAGGAGAAAGCCTTGCTCCCATTCGTCATCGCCACCAAAAACCCTACGTAGATAGGCTTTTTATTTGGAGCGGGTTAAGTAGCTAACCAAGTAGCTACCTGTTAGTCCGGCTGATTGTGTTCTTTACCGTCTGCAGCCACAGAGGTAAAGGCACTACCTTAAATTGCGACTGGGAGTTTATGGGTTCCAAGGCACCTAGTAGCAGCCTACGTTCAGAGGGCCGGAAGTGATATCGGCGGAGACCAGATGAGATAAGTGTGTAGGTTAAGATAGATTTGGTGTGCTTCTATGTACACAGAACGCTTGTGATCTTTCTACATAATGTTATTGGCGTTTTATTAGTATTTTCAAAGTTCTGTCAGATTGCGTGTATTATTTCTTTCTGCGTTGTATTGATATAGATATTTTTAGAACTGTTTAGGTGTAAGCATAGCTTACCGGGGCTAATTTAAAGAAGTATACCTCTGGTAGGATACTATTTACTAGTGTGGTTCAATTAATGCTCATAGTTTTTCTTTTGTCTTATTTCCTTACTATTATAATTTGATTTATATTGTAGTAAAAGATAAACATCATCGTTCTGACTTATTGATTATCTGGTTATAATAATTTTACATAACGGTTGAATAGTTAAAGTTTATTTATGTACAACTGCGACACATATACCATGGTAGACGCGCACAAGGTTTAGTAGTAATAAATATTATCCTGCTGACTTTTTCTTACTAGTATGATGAGACGTATGTATATTATGTTTATTATTAATTTGTTGAAATTGATTTTGACCTTTCGTGATCATTTGGTATATTATATTCTTACTTCCGATATAGCCAAACATGCCTAACAATTGTTCGATCATTATTTTATCTGTTTCACTGACACATACAGTCTTGATAACGATTGGAGCTTTTACCTACTAACCGAAACGTTGTAAACATTCAGCATTTTGTCCCTGAACTGCAAAAATCATTGAAAATTCCGGTTGAAGCGTCGGAAAGTAACGTTTTTTTTCTTGTTTAAACGGGTACTATCGTTACTATATTCCCGCGTATAAATAATTGAATGTTATATGAGATATGGGCCGATAAATCCAATCCAAAGAATAACGTATTAAAACCCATTCCGCGGGAGCTTTTAAGGCCTATATTTCAAAACCCGAAGCGCCTTATGTTAGCATCGAGTTTACAGCGATCCCCACTTAGCGCATATAAAGCGGAAATTCCTTTCACTTTCATCGATACGGTCGGGCCTTCAGCCTCTGTCCATGAATCATTACTTTCCCTTTTAATCAAATTAAGGAAAAAAGCGCCGGTAAAAGCTTTTATCGTCTTTTCACCGCTTAATATATATCAACATTAGAAGGTTTGATAGAGTGAGAATGACGGCGATGAAGTGGATTTTAGGTGAGACCAGTTATGAGCGGAATAAATTTATTGGGAGGGGGAAAGATTCAACAAGGCGAATAATTTTACATTAGATATTGAGCACGTCTAGTGGTTAAGGATACATCACAAATGTCGTGAGGACTTTACGCACCTGTGAGGTTCCTCAACATTCTCCTGCTCGATGATCGTGCCAACCAGCTCCGAATATAAATCGGCAAAAAATTCTTATTCAAAATTTTCCAGACATTTATTTTATTGCTTGCAAATCGTCGTGCCGGCGTAATTAGACAAATCTGGCTGTAAAACAAGTTGTAACGACGCCGTGGCGGTTTTAACGAGGGCTCGTTAGAGAAATGGCGACGGATATTCCTAATCGGGCTGCTCTTCCACCATCCATTAGGACAAATTGACACCTGGCGGAGCTGGTGTATAAGAGGGCCGCTCGTGGACGCACAGTAGAACGACTTTATATAAAACAGTGTTAAAAGTTAGGCGAAAGTAAAGTTAGGCGTCAGACTGGTTTAATAATAGACGCAAATATATCACTCAGTGAACGGTGATAAATCCCAAATGAGATAATCTGTAATTCTTCTATTAAAAATTGTATCCACTATTTTCGCTATTTGAATAATTTTTCATTCACCATTCTGTCGAGAATTTGTGTAAAATCACTGTCATGTGGGTTTGTTTAAAAATTGTTTAAATTATAAAATAATTATCATATAATGGTCCCATATACGGTATAATACTATCTTTCTAATTAACTAAGGGAAAATCCAGTGATTTACATCCTCGTCTCGTTGTTGTTTGGCCATCTGTTTGACAATATTCTTTTTTTTTTCTGGTGTCCTCCGGAAAGGGAGAAGACGGTCACACATATGCTTCCCTTGAATAAGGGACCACCTCTTTTGTTACTGATATTGATGTCTTTCTCTTCGGTCCATTACCATAGGGAGGGTCTGGTGGCATATGCGTAGTCTCGTTGACCATTGGTCTCGATTTTAGGCCATGTGAACTGCTCCATGCAAGGTGGCGCCACTCAGGGGTTTTGTTTGGTCAATCCATCGTTTCGGTGATCTGCCTCGTGGCACGATCGACCATTAGACGTCCGGTCGAGTCGTCTTTTCGGGCAATGTGGCCAAAGTATCGGAGGAAAGACTGGCTGACTTTTATGGACAGACGTGTCTGAATGTTTAGTTCGTTTAATATGGAGACATTCGTGCGATGCAAAGTTTAGGATATTCGCAACATGCGTCTATATACCCACATTTTAAACGCATCTATTCTTCGCTTGTCCGCCTCCTTTACAGTCCAGGTTTCTGAAGCCAGCTATGGCGATTGGAAAAATTAGGGAATTCAACAATCTTAGCTTTGTATTTCGTGCGATAGCAGAGTCCCTCCATATGTTGTTTAGCTTTGTTGTTGCTGTTCTGGCTATAGCTAAGCGTCATCGGATCTCCGCTTCGCATCCTCCAGTGTTTGTGATAGTTGCACCGAGGTATATGAACTGGTGCACAACTTCGAAGCCTGCTATCCTATGTATATGTGGTGGGTTATTATTCTGGTGGTCAACTATCATCACTTTTGTTTTTGTGGTGTTGAGCTCCAAGCCGTAGTCTTTGCTAACTGCACCAAGTCTCTTCATCACTGTTTCCAGCTCCTCCCGGCTTGCACCTATGATTAGGGTATCATCGGCGTAGCGTAGATTGCTGATTTTCTTTCCTCCTTTGCTACGCCGCCTCCCCATTCATCCAGTACGTCTCGCATTATATATTCACTGTATATATTATACAGTATAGGCGACAAGATGCACCCCTGCCTCACACCAGCCTCCACACCAAACTCCGTCGAGAGCGTGTTATTTGTTTTGATCCTAGCTGAGTTAATATCATAAAACTGTATGATTAAGTTGGCCAGATGCAGTGGTACTCCCATTTAACTGAGTATACTCCACAGTGAGCCCCACTTAACAGAGTAGAAGGCCCTGGTGTAGTCCACAAAGCAGAGGTACATTGGAACGTTAAATTATCGTGCTTTTTCAATTAGTAGGCGTACGTTGAGTATTTGCTCTCGAGTCCCTCTTCCCGGCATGAAACCAGCTTGTTCATCAGCTATTTGTGGGAGTAGGAATGGTTTAAGTCAGTTGTTGAGAATCATGCTAGCATGAGGCAATCATACGGTAGTTGTTACAGTCTGTGGGGGACCCTTTTTTATTAATTTGGTATATATACTGAATTGCACCATTCTTTTGGCCAGCATTCTGGTTCCCAGATCTGGTTGCATAGTGTGTGCATCACACCTACACCAACGGATCCTCTTGCCTTAATTACTTCGGCTGTTATTCCATCATTTCCAGGGGACTTTCCATTTCCCAGACGGTTCACTGCCATTTCCACTTCTGATTCCAAATCTTTCGTCTTCATGGCAATTCTTGTTGTTCTGGTGATAGCACCATATAGTTTGGAGCAGTACTTGCGCCATATCTCAGCAGTTCCTTCTGCATCAGTGACAATCTTTGATTATTTGTGTGCGAAGTTTAGATTCGCAAGTATTACACTTTGGTGTATAGTTCGTGTGATTCGTTGTGGTTTGCGTGTCTTTTAGCTTCCAAGCAGATACTGTAGATGTGTTTGTTCTTGTCCAGTCCTGGCTGAGTCGAGACCATATGCGTGTTTTCTCATCGGTTGGCATATAGGAAAGTCGAACTTGGTGTCTCTCATCCAATAGTTTTATTGTTGCTTCTGACATCCAGTGCTTCCGTCAGTCAGCTGGTTGTTTTATTACACACTTCTGGACAGCGTTTGTTATCCAGCTTTCCATTTGTGTTTAGAGTTGCTGAGGGTTGAAGGCAGGTGTATGTGTGATGGTCCGCTGGACTTCAGCTTGGAAAAGGGCGGCTGGAGGAGTTGGAGTTGCGCCGAGACTCTTGGCTTTGGCAGATTTTCTCAGCTTAATTTTTAGATTTGCCACTAGGATTTTGTGGTCAAAGCCACCATCTGCTGACGGTTTTGTCCTAATATTTGTTATCGATGTTCTCCACCTATTTCTAACCAGTATATAGTCAATCTGGTTCTTGGTTCTCTTGTCTGGAGATATTTACGTTGATATGCGGCGGGGGTGGTGCTGAAGCATTCAATTTGTGATACTCTATTGCCAATTGTAGGAACCTTTCTCCTCTATCATTACGAACATCAAGTCCAAATCTGCCAACTGTTTTGCGGATATGCGTATCGAGTTTCGTGCATCCCACCTTCGCGTTGGAGTCGCCCATGATAATCACAACTTCCTTTTGGGGAATATTAGTTGTATATGCTTCGGTCAATGCATATAAAGCTTCAATCTCGTCATCAGGTTCAGTAAGTTGTTAGCATATAGGCCTAGATAATATGCAACTTATTTGGTTTGGCCCCGAGTATTATTTTTATTAGGCGATCGTTTATTGCTTCGTATGCCTCTACATATTGCGCTATTCTCTTGCTGACAATCACTGTTACCCCATTACGCCTTGCCTCTGTTACTCCTGATACATATACCACGTGATCAGCTGTTGGGAAGTGTCCGCCATATTTCCAGTGCGTTTCTGATATTCCGCACACCTCTACCTTTTCTCGCATCAGCTCGCGGTCTAGGATGTGTAGCTTTCCTACCTAGAGCAGTCCCGTGATGATCCAGGTTGCTAGTTTGAGAGCATTTTGTAGTTGTAGCTTGTTGGGTCTTCCAGTAGCTGAGTTTGCTGACGCCGCGCCGCCTGGTTGCTCACATTCGTCTGCCCGGTAACCAATTTGACACTAGTTGGCCCGGACCCAACTACGCGCCGGTCGCTAGCCGGATCGACCGGCAAACCGTTCTGCCGATCGTGACTCATCATGTATCATGGGATTGCTAATCAGGTGGTTTCCCGTTGCCTGCCTAATTCTATGCCGTTGACCATATTAGTTGTCTCATCCGCCTTCGGGGGCGGTTTCTCACCCCCAGGACAAGAGAGTGTCCTTCCTACTCCGAATAGATAGGTTTGTTGCTTATCCCAGGACGGCTCGGTCTCCCTCCGCGTTAGCCACTTTTCTAGTGTTTCCATACTCTACCACGTGAAGGAGCAGATTGGGGGTTTTCCCTTCATCGGATTGAAGACCGTAGGGCGTTACTTCAATCCTCCAGTACTTTTAGAGTACAATTGATCTAGGCACCCTGAATTATAATCTTCATTGTCCACTGTCTCAGTAGAGATCTCCTATCATTCCTCTCAGTCATATCTCCACTTATATCAAGCTTTTTCTTGATATTTCTTCTTCCTTAGAAAATCCATTCTAAAACTTACTGTTAGCGTTGTTCCTCTGGCATTATTATATCATACCATTTAAATACTACATTCTTATATCATCAACTATGTTATGTATTACTATTAGAATTTTTCTGACTATATCGTTAGATTTTTCGTTAGTTACTCTCTCCATTCTGTATAAGAATTTTTTTCTAATTAATTACGGGAATTGTTTGGCCATCTGCTTTGATATAATCCTTTTATTTCATTGCCTTGCGGAAAATGGGAATAGGGTCACACATGTGCCTGCCTTAAACAAAAGCAAATATTTAGTATTAAGTGGGTTTCAAGAGGTTGAACTTTAATTTTTCTCGAGAACATGCTTGTCAATAATATTAACTTCGCTTATTACCAATAGTTAAAGGGTCTCACGATTCCTTAATTCTATGTAATACCTATCTTGTATAGGGTGGGTGTAGTGGACTCTAATCCCAATGCATTTGGACCCACTAGACCTTATTGAATATCCTTCGTTTCTCAGGAATTCTAGTGATTCAAACTTTCTCCTTTTAGTCCTCCGTCTTAATTCATTTTGGAGCAATTGACCATAACTTATTTTTAAAATATTACTTCCTGGGAAGTTATTTGTGGATTTATACCATTATAAACTGCCGATTATTTTCTGAAATATAGTCTTTATTTATTTAAGTTCTCTTCATGGTTTTGACGTTTCGAGAATCGTGTCAATTGAAATGTTGATCTTTGCGTCTGTCGTAGAAAGTGCATTTTGGCGGCACTCTCGATCGACCAGCTCTAGAAGTACCTGCGGTTTTGATCTCGGATGTCGTCATAGCTCGTGGAAACAGGTTACGCGGACTTAATTTTAGTAGCCCTGTGGAATACGCCTGCCTGTAGTTTAAATTTCGGAAGAGAACGCTCGATGGAGTTTGTGCGTAGCCCTCTGTCTATCCTGCAAGAAAAAGCGTGGCAAATAAAATTAATAATATTATAATTAAAGAAAGATTTTTAGGAAAGAATCATGTAGATATACTAAATTATAGTCTCTATTGTCCACTGTCTCAATAGAGATCTCATCTCATTCCTCTCAGTTACACCTCTTTCTTGGGATTTCTCTTCTTCTTCCTTGGACGTTGCTTCTCTGGCATTGTTTATATATATTTATACCATTTAAATACTTCATTCTTATATCAGCTACTATGTTATGTATTAGTATCAGAATCTTTGTGACTGTATCATTGTATTTGTTGGTTACTCTCCTTATTCTGTATAAAACTATTTTTCTAATTAATTACGGGAAAATCCAGTTATTTACATTCTCGTATCGTTGTTGTTGGGTCATCTACTTTGACAATATCCTTTTGTTTCATTGTCTTCCGGAAAGTGAGAAGGGGGTCACACATGTGCTTGCCTTAAATAAAAGTAAATATTTACTATTAAGAGGGCTTCAAGAGCTTGAACTTTAATTTTGCTTAGAGAACATGCTTAATATTATTACCTAAAGGGTCTCACGATTCCTGAATTGATATTTGTTGGTTACTCTCTTCATTCTGTTAATACTATTTTTCTAATTAATTACGGGAAAATCCAGTTATTTATATTCTCGTATCGTTGTTGTTTGGCCATCTACTTTGACAATATCCTTTTGATTCATTGTCTTCCGGAAAGTGAGAAAGGGATCACACATGTGCTTGCCTTAAATAAAAGTAAATATTTACTATTAAAAGGGCTTCAAGAGCTTGAACTTTAATTTTCTTAGAGAACATGCTTGTTATTATTACTTAAAGGGTCTCACGATTCCTGAATCCTATAAAACATATATCTTGTATGGGTCTAGTGGACTCTAATCCCAATGCATTTTATATCTTTTACTTGGAGCCACTAGGCCTTGTTAATTTATTTTCTTGACGGTTTGTCATTGGTTTTCTTTGGTTATATTAGTTTCTCAATGTTCAGTTGGCAATTCAAACTTTCTCCTTTTAGATTTTTAAGTTTCTCGAATTTTCCTAGAAGAAACGAGGTTGATAAGAGCTTTTAAAGTGTAAAAAGAGATAAAAACAAATACGAAAGCAAACGCGGTATAAGTCATTTTGCACCAATTAACCATACCTTACCATTTTGGCGACACTATCGATCTACCAGCTCTAGTAATATGTGTGGTTTTTTGCCTTGTCTTCCGGAAAGGGAGAATGGGGTCAAACATGTACTTCCCTTAAATTAAAGTAAATATTTAGTATTAAGTGGGTTTCAGGAGTTTGAACTCCTGTATTCTATAAAATATATATATCTTGTATGGGTGTAGTGGACTCTAATCCCAATGCATTTCATATATTTTACTTGGAGCCACTAGGCTTTGTTAATTTAATTCCTAGACGGTTTGTAATTGGTTTCTTTTGGTTATATTAGTTTCTCAATGTTCAGTTAGCAATTCAAACTTTCTCCTTTTAGATTTTTTGTTTCTCTAATTTTCCTAGAAGAAACGAGGTTAATAAGAGCTTTTAAAGTGTAAAAAGAGATGAAAACAAATACGAAAACAAACGCGTTATAAATCATTTTGCACCAATAACAATTTTGGCGACACTATCGATCGACCAGAGCTAGTAATATGTGTGCTTAAATAAAAGTAAATATTTAGTATTAAGTGGGTATCAGGAGCTTGAACTCCATTGTCCACTGTCCTCGTAGAGATCTGCTGTCGTTCCTTTCAATCATTCCTTTTTATATTCAGCATTTTCTTGGCCTTTCTATTCTTCTTCCTTGGAAGATCCATTCTAGAAGTTACAGTGGATGTTGTTCCTCTGGTATTATTTATATGAGTTCGTACCACTTAAATTTTTCATTCTTATATTACCCACTATGTTATGTGTTACTATCATAATCTCTCTCAATCTCAATCAATCAATCATCTACTGTATTATGTATCAGTATCAGAATCTTTCTGACTGTATCATTGGATTTGTTGGTTACTCTCTTCATTATGTATAATACTACTTTTCTAATTATTTACGGAAAAATCCAGTGATTTACATTCTCGTATCGTTGTTGTTTGACCATCTGCTTTGACAATATCCTTTTATTTCGATGTCTTTCGGAAAACAAAACGGGGGTCACACATGTGCTTGCCCTAAATAAAAGTAAACATTTATTATTAGGTGGGTTTCAGGAGCTTGAACTTTAGTTTTTCTTAGAGAACATGCTTTTTATTATTACTTACGATTCCTGAATTCTATAAAGTATATCTATTGTGTGGGTGTAGTGGACCCTAATCCCAGTGCGTTTCACATCTTTTATTTGAAGCCACTAGACCACTAATTCCTATACTGTTTCTTCTTGGTTTCCTTTGGTTATATTAGTGTTTCAATATTCAATTAGTGATTCAAACTTTCTCCTTTTAAATTTTTTGAGTTTCTCGAACTTTCCCAGAAGAAGCCAGGATGATAAGAGCTTTAAAAGTGTAAAAAGAGATGAAAACAGATACGAAATCAAACGCGGCGTAAGTCATTTTGGACCAATTAACTATATCGACCAGCTCTAGTAATATGTGTGGCTTTTCTTCCTTTTCTTCCGGAGAGGGAGAAGGAGGTC
Source organism: Pissodes strobi (assembly GCA_016904865.1). NCBI lineage: Eukaryota > Metazoa > Arthropoda > Insecta > Coleoptera > Curculionidae > Pissodes > Pissodes strobi. Next base: position 33,912 of record MU190338.1, read on the forward strand.
ACACATCTGCTAAATATTTAGTAGTAAGTGGGTTTCAGGCGCTTGAAGTCCATTGTCCACTGTCTTCCTAGTGATCTGCTGTCATTCATCTCAATCATGCCTCTCTATATATTCAGCTTTTTCTTGGACTTTCTCTTCTTCTTCCTTGGAAGTTTCATTCTAAAACTTACTGTGAACTTTGTTCCTCTGGCATTATTTATATATATTCACACCATTTATGTGTTTTATTCTGTCTGATTGTTGGATTTGTTGGTTACCTTATCCAATCTGGATATATCTGTTATAATTCAATGGTTTGACAATTTAAATTAAACTAAATCAACTAACTTTACTTTGGAGGATAACTGGCATAGAAACGATAAGTGATCCAATAATAAAGTATGTCGATATTCATTTTGGAACTTACTAAAGTCATGACGATCAGGTTTATTCAAAAGATATATCGCTAACTTATGTTCATTTTTACCCAGCTTTAGTGAGTTCTTCGCCTATGTTTGCCATAGAACCTCCCTCTATCAGTTTACTTTGTACTCTTTCACCTCCATTCATTGATCCCTTCCATTAGGAACACCTGTGGTGGTCTTTAAACCGTCCTTAGGCAGATGGTTACTCCCTCAAGATCCAAAACACAATCAGAGTACCCACCTGTTTCAAACCAGTTGATTAGGACTCATGACAATGTTTGTTAAAACTCAAAGAGCATATTCTCTGGCCATCTGAAAGAACATACATTTTGACCTTCACCCATATGCTTTTATGAGCAATTGTATAGCATGTTGACGGTTGGGCTCTTCCCCATAGACTTAAAGATTCCAGCTACAACCGCTTCTTTCACCTTCGACCCGTTTAAACCTGATGCTGCAGTGTAGCTAAGCTTGTAGCAGATAAATCGTTTCACCTGTCCTCACCATCATTCTTTCAGTTTGTTATTTTTTGTCCCTTCCCTCAATCTCTTCCATTAATTGGCAAGCCTGATGATCCCCCGTGTGAAATGGTTTTGGCATTTTGACTTTTTCTAGCTAGGTGTATCGAACTTCAACTCCCTCGTCACCCCAGTTTTTTTTCTTTTGGATTTGAAGTCGAAGGAACTCTCAATGTTATCCAGGCATCTGAGAGAATATGTATTTTAACTTCCACTGGTGTTTTAACGCATTATGCAATATGAAAAATTGTAAAGTATGCATCTCTGCTTGAAGATCTTTGGAGATGTTCCCCAAGAGCCAATATATTTTGAACAGGATCCAGAGATTCAACGCCCACCACTTCCCCGTCTTTGACTAGTTTGAATATCACATATGGAACCCTCTTTCCAACTGACTCTTCTGAGTGGACGGCTCCTGATTTTATCTTTGATTTAACTTTTCGTTATTTACATCTACTCTTCTGATCTGAGGTCTGAGAACTGAGGATAGTTATTGACTGAGTGTGTTGTGTAGCCATTTGAATACCATAAGTGTTTTTGCCTTTCCGTCTGCAAGAACTCTACCCTTCTGACATGAGAATTATGGAGGACCATTTTAAAAGCGTTACAGAAATTACATTGCACTGGGTTAGGTGCTTTTGCTTCCACCATATTGGTCCCATTTAAATGCTAGATTTCTCTTTCTCTTTTAATCTGCTATGCCCCTTGGTTTTATACGTCCAAACCATGTAGGATAACATTCAGAAGATTTAGGTGACCAATCATATCTATCGATTGCATTGCGATCACCCTACTGAAAGAAAACTTGTAAATTAATATTGGACCTAGCGCCTATCAATTTGCAACTTTAAATGTTTGAAATTTACAGTCTAGTAAAGGATCCTGGTTAATATAACTTATGTACACTAGAAAGTATGTAAGTAATATTAATTTTCCACATTTCTTTACTAGCCCGACCACTGTGCATCATCAGCACGATGCCTAGCGAAATACCTCGTTATTATTAACGAGCCGGATTGATTTTGCCACTGAGAGCACCCTTAGCGGAATGTCGTTGTTAGGACCTTTCGCACGATTATTCTTAGGTCCGATATATCTATCTCTTGGTAACTTTACCATAAAGATAATTGTCATAGAAACGATCTAAGGCGTTTATGCTCTTGGTAAAGTTATTAGGAGATGGATATATCGATGTTCTGCTTGTTTCAACACATTTAGAAACCGCACGGAAATAGTTTGAGAATTATTCTTATTCATACAAATTACGGGTGCCGCATTACTTTATGTATTAAAATATACTCTGCTCACATTTAATTTCTCCTAAAATAGTTATAGAGACTACTTTGCCGAGTCCAAAATTTTGATCCACCTGAGCAACTCCAGCGTGGCATTTGATATCCGTCAGGTTTGACATTTGACATCCGCCAAGCTTGAATATGTCGTCTGACATTTGACAGCCTCCATGTGAGCAGCTAGGTTATGTTAGATTTATGTGAAATATTCAGAAAAATATTCTGAAACTCGCGGCCTTAATCTATCGGACCTAAGGCAGTTAGTAAAACACTGCCTGAGGAACAAATACCACAACAGGATTGAGATAAGTCATGTCTGAGGCCACCTTAGGGATCCTAAATCTATGCACTCGCTCAACTTCAGGAAGCTGTCTCAAGCTGTATAAAGATCGAAACAGAATTGGCCTGGAATTCTATGCCTGACTAATTGGCCATGTTGCCAAAGACAAATTGTTCGGTGAAAAGCAAACTGTATAAACATAATCATAATCCTTTCCCTGAAAAGAAATGCCGCCATAAAGTCTATTTTAAATTAATTTAGTAGGCTACAGTTCTGAGTATCCAGGACGCTGCAATTGTTTCCTGGGTAACGGCGAAACGAACAACATTTTTTTGACATCTTTCGGTCGCTTTTTTTGAATTGTCGGGCGATTTATACTAATGTATTTAAATTAATATTTTGCACAGTTCTCTGAGAGAATTTTAATTGTTTAGTCTAACAGTTATTAACAATATACGGCTGACGAACGCGACATATGCTGTTATTATTTAATTTTTGAACTATAACCTTAAGAAAGTCACAATATCGGCAAGTAAATAGTAAATACATTCCTCTGTGCCGATTGTGAAAAGGTGGGCCTACCTCAGCCCTTCATAATGGTCCTTCGACGCTGGATATATGGTACAAGCCCGATTGGTGTATGGTAAACCAGAAGATAGTCAATGTCAAGGTCAGTCCATTCCAGTTGAACCTATAACAAACCATCAGCAGAACTATTAAACCAAACCTATATTATAATTTGACGAACGAATGAGCTTCGAGCCTATACACAAAACCGTGGAAATTTGATTTGACTTGGTTTAAGGGTTCTCATAAGTCTTTATTGTGCTCACGTTGTTTTTTATTTATAAGATACTTAAGTAGCCTTAGTTTCAGTTGGGTGATTGTTTACTTCTGTCTCGCTGAATCTCATATGAACCGCACATCTCTATTTTACTATTTGGTTTATTTTTTATGCATAACCTAATCCTCATTTAATCTCAGTATTGAATCTAAAATTCGTAGGTCGTTGTTATTAAAGATAACCGCTAAAACTTGTATTTTGGTGCCTAAAAACCCTTGAAATAAGTGTATATTCATTTTGCGTCTGGGGTATAATATTATAATAGTTTTTTTTGTGCATTTCATTAATTAAGAGCCTGTGTATTATTTAGTCGAATATCTTATTGTAGTGAAATTGGTAAAATAGCAAAATGCCTCAAGAATTGACCCCAGAAGAGTTTTTAAATAAAGCAAAAATAGAATTGAAATTTCTTATTTCGCGTCGTGGACATATCAAGGCGTCAATTACGCGATTCCAAAATTTTTTGACTTCGTTTACACCTCAAGCCTTGTGTCTTCCAGAAAATGTTGCTCAAATCGAAACTCGTTTAAATGCTTTTGAATCAACATTGAATGAATTTGATCGTACACAAACCGCGATTGAAGACATTTGCTTGGTACATAAACTACCTGAAGCCGACAATCAAGAGGAAGATCGCGCTGATTTTGAAGAAAAATATTTTCATGTTATCTCAATGGCCCGATTGGCATTACAAGCCTCTAAACCACGTATAAAATTAAATGCTCACTCCTCTGATATTCAAAACGTTACCACTGAACAGAGTGTTGCAAATATTTTTGCTACAAAACTCCCTCCTATTTCAATTCCCGAATTTTCAGGTACTTATGACGCATGGACACAGTTTTATGATACGTTTAAATCTCTAATCGATAAAAATCAATCATTGTCTAATCTTCAAAAATTTTACTACCTTCAATCTGCTCTTAAGGGAGATGCCGCTCAAATAATTAGTTCTTTACCCGCCACCGATGATAATTATCTTATTGCCTGGAATCTTTTAATTGAACGATATCAAAATAAAAAGGCCATAATTCATTCGCACATTAAAGCAATATTTAATTTGCCAATAATAAAAGAAGAAACTCACCAAAATTTACGTAAATTTTTAGACAATTTTCAAAAGCATTTTCGTTCACTGGAGAATTTAGGAGAAAAGGTTTCTAATTGGGATACTTTACTAATTTATTTAATTTCATCTAAGTTTAATCAATTAACACATAAAGAATGGGAAATATTCTCCAAAAATTATCAAAGTCCCTCCATACAAAATTTTGTCAATTTTTTAACAGAGCGTTGTCATTTGCTTGAATCAATTGATTTCAAAGCCTATAGTAGCAGGTCCGATTATGTTAATAGACACTCGTTTGCACAAAAAACATATTCTCATGCTACATTTGTTAACAATAATAACAGCCCTTGTCCATTTTGCAAAGAAAAGCATTTTGTCTATATGTGCAAACAGTTTATTGATTTACCCACACAATCTCGATACAACGAAGCAAAACGGTTAAACCTATGTACAAATTGTTTGCGCCCTGGCCATATAAATTCAAAGTGCAGGTCTAAATATACTTGTAAAACTTGTCATCACAATCATCATTCTTTGTTGCATCAACAATCTAACACAAATGATATTCAATTTAAAAATCGTATATCGTATAATCTACAGTCTTTGACGAATAATGATTCTAAACATATAGTTAATAATACTAATGCAATCCATGGTGCCATTCCTCGGCAAACGAACCTACATACTCAAACTAATGAATACGCTAATAACAGCCAGATCAGTACTCCGGTGCCCGCGCCAAGATCACATAGCATACCTCAATCGTCATCAAATCAACTTATTAACCAATCATTTAGAACATCTAACATTTCAAATGATGCAGCATCTAAGCCTAATTATACCTTATCGTGCGCTAATCTAACCTCTAATACTTATATATTGTTATCTACAGCCTTAGTCAAGGTATACGACAAACACCAAAACCCTATCATGTGTAAGGCTTTATTGGACAGTGGATCACAGTCCAACTTCATATCTAAAACTTTATTTGAAAAATTAAATCTTACCTTTGATAAAATAAATATTCCTGTCTACGGAATTAATCAAGGAACAACTTATATCAATAAGCGTCTTAATCTTTTGATAACATCTAACAATAATATGCATGATTTCCAGTTGTCAGCTTTAGTAATTGACAAAATAACTGAAATATTGCCACATCAACCTTTAAGTACCTCTGAAATTGTCATACCTAACGATATTCATCTTGCTGATCCCACCTTTTTCGAGCCTTCAGAAATAGACATATTAATAGGTGCTAGTCTCTTTTATGATTTATTAAAATCTGAGCAGATAAACTTAGGAAGGAATAAACCTACCTTACAAGCCAGTAAATTAGGTTGGTTAATTTCTGGTCCCCTACCTTGTTCTAAACCTCTTCAAACAAATTGTTGCTTAAATACAAACAATCATGATTTATATGACAGCCTCGAAAGGTTTTGGAAAATTGAAGAAACCCCTGACTTGTCCACAAAATTCTCTACAGAAGAACTTGAATGTGAAATTCATTTCTCAAAAACATATACTCGAGATAGCTCAGGTAGATTTCAGGTCAGTTTACCCACTAAGTCCAGTATTGACAACCTTGGTAACTCCCGAGAAACTGCCGTAAAAAGATTTTTGTCTATTGAACGCAAATTCACAAAAAATCCAGTTTTTAAAATTGCTTATTCTGCTTTTATGCATGAATATATTAATTTAGGCCATATGACAAAAATTGACCCTAACAAACATGTTGATTCTCCAATTTATTATATGCCGCATCATGCAGTGGAAAAACATGACAGTCTTACCACTAAATTGAGAGTCGTCTTTGACGCCTCCGCCAAATCTTCATCTGGTATATCTCTTATCGATTCTTTAAAGATTGGCCCAAACGTTCAAAGTGATTTGGTTTCCATCCTCATTCGATTTCGTCAGCATGATTACGTGTTGACAGGAGATATTGCAAAGATGTATCGTCAGGTGTTGATAGATCCCAACCAACGTAATCTGCAAAGAATTGTCTGGCGTGATAACCCCGATTCTGAACTTTGTCATTTTAAATTAAATACCATAACGTATGGTACAGCCAGTGCATCTTTTTTGGCCACACGTTGTCTCAAACAAATCTCGTTAGACAAACAGTTTGAATATCCTACAGAAAGCCATATTATAGCCAATGATATTTACGTGGACGACGTGATTTCGGGAAGCCATTCATTAGAAAGCCTTTTGAATATTCGAAATAACCTTATCAAGATATTTAAAGAGTATGGCTTTGACTTGCGAAAATTTGCCGCAAATGATCCATTTTTACTTACTAATTTAGATGGGGAAAATTCTATTGAGTTTTCCATTAACGATGCCCAAAGTTCTAAAACACTGGGCATATTATGGAGATCACAGTCTGATGAATTAGTTTATAACTCAAACATAAACCCTAATCCTAGTATAATTACTAAACGATCCATGTTGTCGGATATTTCTCAAATATTTGATCCTCTGGGATTGTTGGGTCCTATGATAATCCAAGCCAAATGTATCCTTCAAAAATTATGGCTATTGAAAATATCTTGGGATGAACCCGTACCAAAGGAAGTCTGCCAGAAATGGACAGATTTTAGTATGCAACTTTGTTCTGCAAGCACCATAAAAATTTCTCGACAAGTTATTCTTAAAAACTCCAACAAAATTCAAATCCATGGTTTTTCTGACGCTTCTGTATCTGCCTATGGTGCATGTATATACGTTTGCTCGAAAAACAACAGTGGCAAGACAGCTAGTAAAATTCCTTGCGCCAAATCTCGTGTTGCGCCTTTAAAGGCAGTTTCACTACCTCGGTTAGAACTTTGCGGCGCACTTTTACTGGCTAAACTCATGAAGAAAATTTTAGAAACGTTAGATATCAAGGTTACTGATTTATTTTATTGGACAGATTCCTCGATTGTACTCTCATGGTTATGCTTAGAGCCGCGTAATTTAAAAACATTTGTTTGCAATCGAGTAGCTGAGATACAGCAATTATCGGACACTGATAAATGGTATCATATTCCATCATCTCAGAACCCTGCGGATCTGATTTCCAGAGGAGTTAGTCCTCATGACTTAAAAAATAGTGAACTCTGGTGGCATGGTCCTAGTTTCCTGTCAAAACCTAGTCGTACCTGGCCTACTGGCAACCATATTAGTAGTTTTGCACGTAAAGTGAATAACGATAATCACACGGAAATTCCCGAATTTAATCCAAAGCAATTATGCTTAATTTCAAATATATCATCTCAGGTTTTAAATAAGATTATAGCCAAATGCTCAAGCTTCACAAAACTTATAAATGTTATATCATACTGTTACCGTTTTACTAAAAATTGCAAAATACCCAAAGCTTTAAGAAAAACCGGTCGTATTCAACCAGCCGAATTTAATCAGACTCTGTGCGCTGTTATCAAATTGATTCAAAGGGAGCATTTTTTGGAAGATATTCAGCGAATCCAGAAGAATCAAATTGTTCGGCCTTCTAGTCGTTTAAGTACGTTAAATCCTTTCCTAGATGAAGACGGAATTTTACGAGTAGGAGGTAGACTAAGACATGCCAAACTTAAATTCAACTACAAACATCCCATACTATTGCCTCATAACGCTTCATTCACTAAGCTAATAATCAATTATGAGCATATAAGGAATCTCCATCCTGGTGCTCATGCGACCCTGTCTTTTGTGCGCCAGAGATTTTGGCCTTTAAATGGGAAAACTTTGGTAAAAGGTATTATACGTAAGTGTATACCATGCTTTAAGGCCAATCCAAGGTCACTCCAGGCTCAGATGGGCGATTTACCTAATCAAAGAGTGACACCTTCATTTCCCTTTTCTACCACAGGTGTAGACTACGCTGGTCCGTTTCTACTTAAGGATTCCAAATTTCGAAATAAAAAATACATTAAGGGATACTTATGCTTTTTTGTTTGTTTTTGCACGAAAGCAGTGCACATAGAACTGGCTACAGAACTCACAACTCAATCGTTCATAGCTGCCTTTAAGCGGTTTACTGCTCGTCGTGGTTTTTGCCAAACCTTAGTTTCCGACAATGGAACAAATTTTATAGGCGCCAATAATGAGTTTAAGGCAATTTATGACGTATTGAATGATAGCAAGTTTCAAGGCTTTTTAGAAAATACTAAAATGCAATGGCTCTTTATTCTCTCACAGTCACCCCATTTTGGAGGCATATGGGAGGCAGCGGTTAAATCATGTAAACAACACCTGAAACGCGTTATTAATAACACTCCTTTGACTTATGAGGAGTTTTATACCCTTGTTACACAAATCGAAGCGGTTTTAAATTCTCGGCCATTGGTGCAATTATCAGATGACCCCAATGATTTTGATGCTCTAACGCCGGGGCATTTCCTTATTGGCCGTCCCCTGAATGCCGTTCCAGAAACCGATGTAACCCAGATTCCTGTTAATCGTCTTGGTCGTTACGCTCATATCCAGAAGATGACGCAACATTTTTGGGCTCGCTGGTCTTCGGATTATTTGCATACATTGCACCAACGATTTAAATGGAAGTCGCAGGTTAAATCCGGTGAACTTCTTGGCATCCTAGTGCTACTGAAGGAAGATGGTTTACCTTCTCAATCCTGGAGAATGGGAAGAATCACTGCCGTACATCCTGGGCTGGACGACGTAGTGCGGGTAGTGAGTGTAAAAACTAAAGGAGGCTTAATCAAACGAAGTATCGCGAAAGTGTGTCCGCTTCCGATAGGCTCCGAAGTAGATTCCTAAACCCGTGATTAAGTGACCTTTGCTTCCTCCCGTGCGTTTAGTGACTATTAATTATTGAAATTCCTTCTACAGACTCAGTCATTTCAAGGGCGGCGGTTATGTTCGGTGAAAAGCAAACTGTATAAACATAATCATAATCCTTTCCCTGAAAAGAAATGCCGCCATAAAGTCTATTTTAAATTAATTTAGTAGGCTACAGTTCTGAGTATCCAGGACGCTGCAATTGTTTCCTGGGTAACGGCGAAACGAACAATAATTATTATTTTTGACATCTTTCGGTCGCCTTTTTATAATTGTCGGGCGATTTAAACTCATGTATTTAAGTTAATATTTTGCACAGTCCTCTGAGAGAAGTTATTTGTATAATCTAATAGTTAATCATAAATATACCGCTGACGTATGCGACATATGCTGCTGTGATTTCATTTTTTGCACTATAACCTCAAGAAAGTCACAATATCGGCAAGTAAATAGTAAATACATTCCTCTGTGCCGATTGTGAAAAAGTGGGCCTACCTCAGCCCTTCACAAATGTATCTCCCTATCTGTTTTTAGCGCAATTATTCCATATGCAACTACCCACCACTTTCTCTCCAGGTACCACTGTCATGCAATTGCAAGAAGGAAGACCTGGCCTCCTGCGTGACCCAAGTCTGGAGTGATAAGAGGCCTTGCAGGACATCTACTGCTACTGTGGGCGTTGTTTTCATGCCTCATGTGATGGAGAAAAAGCATGTTCGTTGAACACTGCTAAATGTTCCAAAATACATTGTTTTCGTCCACAATATTACTCCAAATGCCCGATACGGCCCTGTGCTGCTGTACTGTACACTTTGAATAGCAAAATATTCGTCGACTTAAAATCAAAGCGCGCAAGCGAAGGTTTAAAACCTAAAATGATGAATCGCGAGCAATTAGGACCGACGGCAGTCCGAAATCCG
>MU190339.1:516-36334 GCA_016904865.1 Pissodes strobi
GAAAAGTATCACTTTTCCTCCATATAAAATAATATACTATTGTTGACAGTGTCCACTGACAGCTTTATGTTACATTACTATAGCAACAACCTGTGCCTATTCACCGCCACCAGTCTAAGCCGCCTTGCGAACCCACTTATCTTTAATAATAATTAGATATTATTACTATTAAAAAGAGATGTTTTTGCAATAATTTGTCGACATTTGAAGAAAAAAACAGCATATTTTATGTGGAGGAAAAGTTACTTTTCATGGCTTGCTCTCTATTACCAGCCTCACTCCGTTCGGCTGTTAAACACGAGCGCGCCATGAAAAGTATCACTTTTCCTCCATATAAAATAATATACTATTTAAATGGGAGAGGCCAGACAGCGAGAGGCAAATTAATGTACTTATTTTATATTTTATTTTCAGTTATTGATTAGATTTTGACCACCCCGTTATATGTTTTATTTCATATAATACAAAAAAAAAATGTTAAACACACAAAATTTAGCTCAAGAGATTTAGTTTATTTTTTAATTATATTTTGGTTTATACTGCGTGCGGAAATGCGTCAGAGGGAAAACATATATTTTTTAACGAAATACTCTATTCATATATTATTCTATAAAAGTATCCTACACCTAATCAGCTAAAACATTTGTTTTTTTTTCTGTTATATTTAATAAAAAAGATAACGGGATGGTTAAACTCCAATCAATAACCCTATACTTATCATGCGGGTGAAAAGCGACTCACTCAAATGTAGGCTTTTTATTGGGTTAGAATAGAAATTCAGAAACATGTCTTTGAGTCTTTGTAGTTTTTTTTCCAAATATCTAATCAAAAAATCGTTTGAATATTAAATAAAAAATACGTATGCACAAAAACCTTTTTTTAAATTGTGTCACCTAATGGAAATTGATACTTATATGACATAACAGAAATAATTCTAACTTATTGATTTTTGTTTCTACCTAAAATGAAAATCACATTATAGTTTAACAAAAAATAATTTTGATGTAAAGAAAAGCGTGGGGTGCTTTTTACATTTTTATAATTTGATATTTACAAATAGCTAGCAATACAAGATTCAGAACAATTAACGTTTTATTCTCATTTTAAGCTTATTAAAAGTTATTTTTTACATAGAAACAGAATTTCCTGCTATTAGCCGTCGAAAACCCAAAAAAATGCCTGGTGAGCATAGTGCGATGATATTAATTCTCAAGCAACAGCCAAAAAGTTCGAGATTGAAACATTTAGATGGATTAATAATCAAGTAACTCAATGTTTAAAGAATAGATTTGTAAATCATAAAAAAAAACAGTTACTATTTCGCCAACGTCCGGGCGCACCTGAAATACGAAAGAATTTCAAAGGTCACCAGCACAACTTCAATGAGAATCTTAAATCAAAGATGAGCTTATTAGCTTTGAGCAAAATTTTAAATTTTTAGATGATCGGTCATCATAACTCTAGGTGGTAGATGCATACGCCTACTCACATCATCCGGTGAAAGACCACACCACCAGAACTGGGAAGCGCTAAGTGGTTTTTCCGAATCACGTTCCCCTTCCGCGCTGGTGGTTTTCAGGTTCCACAGTAGGAATATATGGATGATGGTGCGTCCAGGATCAAAATATTCCGGAAGTAAACTCCCCCGCCATTCGGATTTCTAGGCGCTGGGTGGCCCTGGGAGCCCTTCATTCCGTAATTCACAGACAGCAAAGATACCGAAAAAATTTAGAATAGATTTCTGCAACATAAGAGGCCTAAATACAAACATAAATTCGGTACACCAACAACTACAAGCAAATAGACCACACATACTAGCCTTTACAGAAACACAAGTATGTTCTACAACAACAGTGAACAACCCCTATCCTAGTTACGACTTACACACCCGATTTAGACATAAGTTCGGAATATGCCTTCTTGTCCGAAGCGACCATTCATGTCACGGCGAGGAACACTCGAACCGAACAACCTTGACGTCATGTGGCTCAAGTTCACCGCCAAGGGAGTAACCAAGTTTATATGTTGTCTCTATCGCCCTCCGAGCGATAGAGCCTACCAAAGCTTTTTACAACACTATAGTAGCTACCAATTTTGACTCAATACAGGTCGAGCACCCCAATAATTCAGGAATAATCGTTCTGGAAGATTCATAATACCCACAACACCAACTGGCTCAAACATCACAACAAGACCGACAACGAAGGTAGAGAAGCTGAAGTATTTGCCGCCAGCTGCGGGCTTACTCAATTTGTAGACGAACCAACTCGAATATCAGAGAGGGGCGAATTCGCCGCCCTCCTGGATCTTTTTCTAACCACCAATCCTGACCAGTCAGTACACAATTACAGTTGGTCCGCTATTAGGTAGGTACTTCCGACCACAAACTTATTACAACGGTTTGTGAATTGCCACTTCTACAGAAGGATCCACCATTGCCTCGCAAAATCTGGCCTTACAATTCTGCAAACTGGGAGTCCTACCTAGATTTTCCTTGGCTCGATGTCTGCTTTGGCACTAACGACCCGTCAGTCTGCTGCGAAGAGATTACACAAGTAAGAGAGAAAGAGTTGTAGGTAGGAAACAGCAAGCCTACAAGTAGTGGCAGCAAAATCAGACCGCTAAAAATCGCAATTATTTTGTCGAAGCGAGAAACGAATGCAAACGTGTGATCGACGAAACTAAGGAGAAACACAATCAAAGGATCAGGAATAAACTTTTGCAATGCCCCAGTGGTTCCAGGAATTTCTGGTCGGTAGCAAAGGCAGTAAGTGTAATAACTTTAGAAAAACGTCTCTCCCACCTTTGACAGACGAACGTGGCATCACCGCGACTACAGCCAAGGAAAAAGGAAGCATGCTCATCAAAATGTTTTCATCGCACTCTACCTTAGACGTCCCCAAAGGCAAGGCTCTCCCCACCATATCAAACAACAACACTACCATGGCAGCAGTCAAGTTTCATCACCGTCATATTCGTAAAATCCGTAAAAAACTAGATAGGCAAAAAGCATCAGGACCTACGGAATACCTGCCATCGTGTTAAAGAACTGCGCCAACGAACTAACACTCGATGTTTCCAGGCTTTTTTCTCTGTCGTATGGAAAAGGCATTTACGCATCTTCTTGGTAAGTCGCTCGAGTGCAACCTGTTCCAAAAAAGGCAAGAAAACCACACCCTCAAACTATCGTCCAATTGACTTGCTTCCAATAATCTCCAAAGTCATGGAACGTGTAGTCAATCGGCAACTACTCAAGTACCTCGAGAACAACAGAATAATCAGCGAAAATCATTACGGCTTTCCCAAAGAGATATCGACAGGAGACATATTGGCCTACGTCACTCATATATGGAGTAGGACAATTGAGAACTACGGAGAGTCTAGAGCGGTTGCGTTGGATATTTCGAAAGCATTCGACAGAGTTTAGCATGACGGACTGCTCAACAAACTGCCAGCCTCTCTCTACAACTGGCTTGCAAGTTTCCTTAAGAACCCATCTCTGCACGTTGCAGTTGATTGACAAATCTCAGACACATTCCCCATTAACGCGGGCGTGCCTCAGGGCGCAATACTTTCACAAACTCTCTTCGTCATCTCATCTATATTAATGACCTGTTGACAGTGCTGACCGAAACGAATAATCCTGTTTACAGTTTTGCAGATGAGAGTACCCTTGTCTCCCAGTTTAGATCGGAGTAGTATATTTAATTACCAGTCCGGAAACTAGGCTGAAGCTGTTTCTGGACGTGTAATGAACGATATTTTTCATAATACCTCTCTGAAATCAAAACATAAAATTATTATAGTTTTATGTAGGTATCCAAAACTTATGTCATAATACATTTTGAATTAAAATATAAGCAAACGTCAAACTTGAAACAAACAAGCAAGAAACAGGTATCTAATATTTATCAAGCGTTACTATGGAAATGTGTTTGTATGCTTTATTGTAATTGAATAGGCAGCTAGTTTTGATGTATTTGTGACAAGTATGGTCAGAATAAATGAAATAATTTTTTTTACTACTAACATGATAAATCACCATTATTTACTCCATTCCTCAAATGAGAAGTAACATTTCTCACCCTAGGTAAATAATAATATTAAAAAAAACCTAGGTCAATAATGAAACGGAAATAGTTATTTGTGTATTTAGAGCGCAAAGTAACGGATTGCCGCTTGAGAAAGAATGTTACTTTCGAAAACGGCAATCCGTTACTTTGCGCTCGAAAAACACACCGAACTTTTTCTACAGCCGCATTTTTTAAATATAAATGCACATTTTTCTCTATACTTATTCTGAAACTTGTCAATGACTGTCAGTTTTGACATATTATGTTTGGGCTTCGGGTATATTTAGAACAGGAGTGCCAGTAACAAACTGTAACAAACGCACGATTGTCATTTATTTATCTTCGGTTTCCATAACCATTCAGCACACTAGACGGAAAAAGTGAGAATTTCCTTTTCCATGTTCGCGCTAGAGCGCAAAATAAGGATCCACGGCATTCGTCGATTTTGCGATTTCATTTGAATTTAGTATTTAGTTATTTTGCGCGCGGCTGTAGAAAAATGTCATTTAAGTTTCAACTTGTTAGTTTGTCATTTCGGATAATTTGAAAAATGAGTAGGAAATGAATAATTTCAAAATCTAATCAATTCAAATAATGATAAGGATTGTATCAGTGCTATTAGTAATGCCTAACTATAACGGGAGCTATGAGAACAACCCCAATCAGAGCCATGGAAGTAATGCTGTTCGACCGTTTCCTGTTTTTCACAATTATATACAGTATGACTCACTTCTCATGACTCCCCATAGCATTCTTATTAATACTTGAATGTACACTCTCTTCGATTTTTCTGGCAACAAATCGCTACTTGCAGTAGTTGCTGTCTCTCTAGGTTGAGGAGGGGTACATACTTCCATATCTAAATCACTCTCACTAAAATTTTCACCCATTTTCCAATTATTTTATTCACACGTTACGGTTTTAACTTTTAGATAGGGTCAATCTTTCGGAAAATTACATTTAAAATTAAATTCATTTCTGTCAGTTAGACAACTGAACTTCCAGGCTACTTGATATTTCGAACTATTTGAAAAATAAGTAGAAAATGACTAATATAAAAATCAAATCGAATCAAATATGGTAATATATCAGTGTTAGTAGTAAAAAAAATTCTATATATACCTCGGTTGAGAAGGCCATTATTAACCTCGCACATTATATCCTTCGGCGCTACGCGCCTCAGGATATAAAAGTGCTCGGTAAATAATGTCTTACTTCTCAACCTAGGTATGTAATATACTATTACATAAAATTGGACTAATGACGCTAAAATGTACTAAATTAATTTTGTAGACAGCATCGCTGTATAATTTTAACCCAATTTATTATACTTTTTGCACATTTTGTAACTAAATAACTGCAAATTTAGCACTTGAAATTTGGGAACGGGAAAACTTTTCCGTACGCTCGCACCGGAAAACTTTTCCCGTGCGGGCGCACCGGAAATACTTTCTTTGGTCTACAGAGACATCGAAAATGATAGTTTTCAGAGAGGTATTATGAAAAAACCTTTACCAGCGACCGAGTCTTATCACCGCAGACAGGAGCCGATTACAGCAATTAATCAAGACCTGGAGAAACTCCAAACTTGGGGCGATAGAAATTTGGTCCAGTTCAATGCAGCAAAGACCCAAGCAGCCACGTTTACCAACAGGGCCAACACGACGGGCCCTGACATCATTATGGCAGAATCGACCATTTCTTCATCCTCGTCAATTGGACTGCATGGGTGTCTCGGTCAACAACAATATGTCCTGGCATGACCACGTTGCTAACATCGCAAAATCAGCTTCCCAGTAGCTTGGTGCGCTATTTCGCAAAAACTGTATACACCACAGCAGTTGCTCTACAAAGCGCAAATAACACCGTGCTTAGAATATTGCTAACACATCTGGGGTGCCCCACCAAAGCACACCCTAAAGCTGCTGGATTCCATTCAGAAGAGAGCTGTGCGTGTTGTCGGCGACCCGGAATCTGCGTAGTGGCAGACATGTGGCCGAGATGTCCCTGTTTTACAGATACTTTCACGGCAGATGTTCCCAGGATTTGGCCCGCCTCATCCCGCCCCTGGCAACGCCTGTCAGACAGTCACGGTAGGCAGCAAAAGCTCACCAATTCGTCATACAACTGAGGATACCAAGAACATCGCTTTAAAAGAACTCCCTGGCGCACTGGATCACTGTGGAACTCACGCCCAGGACATCTGTTTCCCCCTAAGTACAACTTACAACTATTCAAGAACTATGTCAATCAACATTTTCCCTTTTAGTATCTGTGTGTCACTACAATAAAAAAAAACTCAAAAACAAAAGCAAGGTAGCAAAAATTCTTATATGAATGGTGACTGGCGCACGCTCTGCCAATAACGATTGCGAAGATGAAAATAGAGCTGACTTAAAAAGCAAATTTCCATTTAAATAATTCTTGTTCGGGCTGCTTCAAAATAATATATTAGATTATAATAGATTAGGACAAGAAAGGCTGGAATCATTCCTTGTTATGAGCTTTGATTGGAACTTATTGGAAAATTTAGTTTGGGGTTTCTAATCGATATTTTGGCTCAGAACTTAAGGAAACTTTCTATAGAGGAAAGTAGCCAAATATCGGATAGGCGCCTAATATCGCACCCTACCTTATTTCCTAATTCTAAGTGTTGCCACCTATCTCCCGTGGCAGGGCGGTAGCTTTTGACATCTGCCAAATATCTAGTGGATAGACGAGCGAGCATCGTTTCTACCATATATATATAATCTAATAAGTATATGAATTACAGTAACTTTGAATTTAACCCGAGGTTTAAAAGTTCCGGTTAATTTTATCCGCGGGTTAGTCATTATATAGTTTATGAAAATTTAAGATAGGAATATGCACACCGTTTTTTTTGATCTCGTGCGGTTTAGATTTTAGAGCCTGTCAAAGTGTCAAAACGCCCGACTTTCAACTGTTAATTTAATATTTGGTAAAGAGCTAAAGATATAGGTATATATTATACACGAAATATGTTTCGATTTTTCTAGAAAGTCCAAAAATGTAGTAATATATAGGGTGTTCAATTTAAAAAATTTAAAGTGTGTTTATATGTCAGAAAATTGCTAGTGTTTTGTTTTACATGTAACTTAGAAAAAAAACTTAGCCACCGACCCTACATTTTGTTTTTTTTTTGTTTACCTTATTGATATCTTTAAAAACAAAAAAGTTACAGCGAATCAAAATGTTATCGAGATATTAAACGCATGGTACATTAATTTGACAACTCTTTTCTTCTAGTATAAAAAATTTGAAAAAAATCTGTTATTCTGATTTTTGAAAATTCATGTATCTACCAAATTTTCAATACATAGACGAAAATAAAAATGCTCCATGTTATAGGAATTTTATTGAAATACAGTTTTACAAAAGATAAAGAAAACAGTGTGTAAAAATAAAATTATAAAGGGAAAAATGTTATTTTATTATCAGTCTTTAGCTGAACATTTTTCTTACTTACATTACCATTGATATTAACACAAAAACAGGCAATACAAATTGCTTGACATAATATGAACTGCTGTTCAAACCAAAATTATAATTCGCCATAGAATAAGTAGGTACAGGGTTTTACCTTATAATTTGCCATCCCTTTAGAAACTTTATTTAAAGAGACACAGAAAAAATTTTCAAATCAAAGTTTCAGGATTTTTCCTGAAAATTTTAAACAAACTAACAAAAAAAAAACAAATGACCGTCGGAAAAGAAGAAAATGTCGATTTTTTATTTTCTTTTAATGGAATGCCCTGTATATTATTACAGTTTTAAGATCTCCTTAGCCTCCGCTTTTCAAAATATATAGTTGGCCTTATGATTGGACTAGTAGCCGTTTTTTTAGTTATTTCACTTTAAATAACTTAATCTAGTTAGCCGCGCCACTTGCAATGCGGGAAACAGCATCATAACGGAGTAATTATTTACTGCCATATTATATCATAATGCTTTGTTTTCCTGCAAGAGGCGTGGCTAACTAGACTAAGTCATTTAAAGTGACAAATCCAAACATAGGCAAACCATAGCGGAGGGTAAGGAGATCTTAAAAACGTAACAATATACAGGGCATTCCATTTTAAAAAAATCCACATTTTCTTGTTTTCCGAGTCATTTGTTTCTTTCGGTTCGTTTGTTTAAAAAATTTTCTGTGTCTCTTTAAATAAGTTTCTAAAGGGATGGAAATTATAAGGAAAACCCTGTACCTACCTACACTTTACATATATCTAAAAAATTGGCACATATGTATAAAGTTCAAACCTCTACATTCAAACAAAACATAATAAGAACACAACGTTAAACCGCTTGCTTTTGCTACCTCACAAGCAGAATATTATATTAAAAAGCGCCATGTTGAAATGCTATACATAGTTGATAAAATCTTATTAAAAATTTTGGTGTTCATATATAATGGGGGTCTGGTAGTCGAATCTACCCTATTATTTTTTTAAATTTACAACCTTTGTACAGGATTTCGCGTAGATTCAGGTAGTCTATATACTTACCTAGATATACATATTAAAAACTATATATAAAAGCTGAAGGGGTTTTCATGAACCGTCAGGAATAAATAAGCGTCGGAGAGCGATCAAAAGTTGTTTTTTAAATGGATGGCATGTTTGTATGGTTTATTCACCGGCTAGTTCATTCATTTCCGATTCCGGGTGCTGGCAGGTTTGATATCATGATATCTCTATCTTTAAACTAACTGAGAAAAACCGCTCGAACACATCATAGTAGTTGCCTGTAATGCCATATCACTGGGCACTAAATAACCGCTGCATTAATCTTTTTCCGAAAGAATATAGATTATCTTGATCCAGTATTATCAGGAACTTTGGAAATGTGCTACGAAAGTGGATAACTGGATAAATGATCATTGAGTTATGAATTTACTTCTGAAATTAATGAAACACTACTTAAAATCCACTGGCTGTAGCCGGTTCATCTTTTCTTTATGGTCACGGTAGTCACAAACATCCGAATGCGATCGAGTATGTGAAAGCTAGAGGTGTCATATTCTTATGTCTGCCTTTACATATATTGCACGCATATAGCAGCCCATCAAAATGTAATTTTTTTTGGCTCCTGCGATGCATATTATAACCGCGATATGCCAAAGGTGATTGGTCTCCATCAGGTCAGCGGTATTTTCGCAAAAGCTCATGGAAATGCTGCACCAGTTAAAAATATTCAAGCGGAAAAATCTGACATCTGCCCTTTCAATCAGTTGCTACATATTCCACTACATGTTTTTGCTAAGTGAAGCGATAAAGAACGAAACTAAAATGGTTAAGAACGAAACTAAAATGGTTATCAGTGCTAATGATGCTGAGTCTCATAACACATGACTAATTAGAGCTGTCAGTTGAAGATATTACGATACATTCATCACCTACAAGTAGGGTCATCTGTAATCAGTTTACGACGTTGCATTTAATTCTTTAACTAAAACTCATTCCACTTCTGATGCTCGTGCCTTCCTCGTAGATCTTCGCCACTACAACCAGAATGGCAGAAAAGAAGGCTTTTACTGGCAGTCATTTTATGGTCGAAATTAATGTACAAACTGAAATTTAAAAAAATACGCACAAGTCTAAGAAACCGAAAATAAAAATCCCTTGCTGATGACGGTGATGGAGACGCGACGTGCGACGTTTCGTCTAACTATTTGAATGAACTATACAGTAGGCCACAATAAGAAGAACACTACATTTGTTGCCAATCATGCGTAAGATGACGCCATAGGATGTGTGCTGATGTAGAAGCAAAAAAAAATAAAAAGAAAAATGGCACTGTATTACAGTGCTAGCCGGTTAATCAAAAAGTTAATTTTCCATCAAATCTTGTGAAAGGCATTGAGTTTATAAAGGTAAGCCTATCCCCTTGACTGACAGTAGATACATTTTCCAGCAATGATCCACTAGCATCACAATAAACGAGATATCACAAGGGTAAAGAAACCATAGAAAATACTAAGTTTTTTTTACATTAACATTAGGTACAATATAAAAAAGAACTGCATTGACTACAAACTAAGCTCTGGTATATGATCCACTGTTTTTCTGAAATAAAATTGACACAGAAGCACTACTTAATTAATCTTACCAAATAGCAAGGCCACAAACAGTGGTGTTTGGTCTTGCCCAACCTTGTATATTCGGAATCAGCAATGGCTCTCTCCTATAAAACGACTTATAGAACTCATTTTTATATATTTCGCACAATGAAGAGGTAACAACAACCACTTTGTATGATTGTAATAAAACTGAATTACGCGGGAAAAAATCCCGATGTTGCCAAATATAGGAAGATACTAACTGCATGGACTATCAATCAACTCATGTGAACCTACGCATTAAACTAAGCGATGGTATAATATGACAGTTTCCTAAATGAAATTGACATAGATAAGCACTAAATTAATCATTAAGTTAGAAAGAGAACGCTATAAAATAATGCGTTTGATCTTAGGGTATAGTTTTGTAATTTTTCTCAGTTAGATGCAAAGATAGAGGTATCAAATCTGGTATATTCGGAAGCAGCAACGAAAAAAAATCAAAAGTTCATATTTTTGACAGTTTTGCGATTTACAGGGAAACACCTAAAAGATTTGCATTTAAATTCTTTTTAATATCTCTTAATATAAGCTAGGGTTCTCCTACCTTACACGAAAGTCGTTTAGGGGACGAAAATTTATCTTTTTTAACTTTAATGTCTGCTGAGCATAATATTTTACATACTATACTAGTAAAATGTATTTTAGAAGACCTTTTACGCAACAAACATAAAATAGAACCGTAATAGGTTATGAAAAATGTTATTCAATTATCTTATTCATTTAAATGTTATTTTCATTTTAGCTAACGCTTAATGACCGTAGAACGATTTTTAGTTTTCTCTTACGTAAATATATATAAAACTGAATGGTTTTCTTTATTTCAAGACGAGTTTCAAGAAACGAAAATATTGCCCAAATCTTCGAATGATGTAAATTGGGCATATTGAAAAATAAAGCAATTTTTTACTTAAGAAAAAATTTGTTAGCCACTACATGATGGTATAACCTGTATAAACCGAATCAAGCTTAAAAATCAAAATCAAAGTGTTTTATATAATATTCTACCTTATTATTGAGTTACATTACGTCCTTACATAGCATCAAAACACTGAAATAAAATGCTAAAGAACTACGGACCTTAACAAAATTTTTATACTAACCATTTTGTTAGGTACCGTCACAAGTTGATTTATTTCTAATGAGGCACAAATACCGTAAAACTAACTAGCCTGAGTTGGTACGCGCTTTATACAGAGCCAACTAACCCAATAAGAACTCAACATCATAAGGATCGAATTACCATATTATATATCAGCTTCAAAACTAAATTTGCTCTGAATAATATTCAAAAAGTTCAATCATTATAACAAAAAAAAAATTAACCAGTGAAATAAAAAGCTTCCAAATCAAATTAAAATTGGTAATGCTGTTAGAGTAGCAATATAAAATGTTTACTATTTTGTCTCTAACAGCTTCAACAGTCGTTCTATCATATATCAGAAAGCCTTATGAGTTAAATTTGTTTGCATAACTTATTATTTCTTCCATATTTGAAATAGTAATAAATACATTTAGCTTAAAACATTTTAACGGTCCCTTTATGTTAAAAATATGTTACAAGAATACTATTTATAAAAATTTAACGAAGTTTATAGAGTACATTCTATACTCAATGTACTAAAGCTATTACATATATGTTTTCTTATGTACTTCGAATCGCACACGAAAAAATACTGATGTCGTAAAAGGATTAACATAAACTCCTCGCCAACTGAAACGAGAAACCTCTATACGTAAAGTGTACCAATAAATAAAATCATTTTCAAAATTATGTATGCCGAAAACTGTTGGAAATTTAGAAACATTTCTATGAGTTAAACAACCTGTAACATATCCTGAACAAAGGTAATTTAGAAATAAATAAAAAAGAACATTGAAGCTATTAATAACCTTACAAAAATGTAGATGTTTTGGGAATGATAATATGTATCTAAGTTTATTCTAAAAATGTCTAAAGAGACAGCAACATTGACAGTACTATTGGAACCAAAATCAGAATGAGTATTTCGATAGGCTTAGACACATAATTTCAAATGCTACAGCCATCTCAATCTTCAATGAAAAAAAAGAAGTGGCAATAGCTACAGGTGCCAGCAAAGAAGCAATTGGAAGTGTCACGGTGCAGAATCAACATCCGGTGACACATTGCTCCCCTCACAAAAGCACAGAATAGCAATTGAAAAGGAATTACTGGTAATTGTGGCTACCTGTGAATATTTCTATATGTCAGAGGTCACCCTATGACAGAAAAATACTAGTTCACAGAATCGTAAAGACGATTCTTGGTTCACACCGATCAGAAACCATCGATTGGACTTGTTAACATGATGACCTTTTTTCACGGATACTACAGAGTATGGATATGAAATTATTGAAATATGAGATCCTTTTAGAATATAGACCGGGTAAAACAATGCATATTGTTGACGGAAGAAATCAAACTACGAACGACACGGAAATGTAGAAAATTATGCATTATACCATACATTGGTGGCTAAGAAAACAAAGCAGTGTTGCTAGATTTTATTATAATTAATATTTTAAAAGAACGAATTTTTGTTCAGAAATAAATATCTGATTACTTCCCGACCCTTACGAACAGACCTGATTAAGTTGGTCCATGCAGGGAATAAACTCAGGTATACGTAGACCATAATGTGGTGGATATTGGCCAAAAATATTGTTACAGACATTAATGAATATATGTCAACCTGCAATACCTGTTTGATATTTCAAGGACCCTATGATATCACCAATTAAAAGTACCCATGCAGCAAATAAGTAAGAGTGAGGCTTTTTTTAAAGTCAAGGATCAAGAGTACTTATTGATAACCGACTACTTCCCAAAATATGTAATACTAATGAAATCACCCACAGCAAGTAGGATCATTATGACCTTGAAGAAATGCTTTGCTTATTCAAGACTCCCTACCAGAAACATAAACCCAAACTGACCAGGATATACAACGAAAAACCTGATTGCAACAAAAAGTGACCTATCCCCGAGAAAGTCCATTAAAAGAGAAGGTACTAATGCATATTGGCTAAAATTTAATAATGGGGCGGTTTACAGAAGAAACAAATTCCAAGAACCTGAAGACCGGGATAGAAAAGAAAGTAAATGCTTATCAAACAGCATGGGAAAGTCTCAGCCGGGAGAAGAGAGGGACGATTTTTGGCAGCAGTTCCCCAAAATATTTGAAGACTTTATTCTTTCAAAGAAAAGACTACGAGAAGTCGCCATACTATGCATCACATTCAGACGAACAACAAAGGAGCTAAGGTTTGATCACGCTTGAGTTCCAAATTCAATTGCATATCGTGCAAACCTGCAAACCAACTATTCGCGGATTTCTGTGTGTTAATGTATCAATGTTATGTATCTCTTTACATACCACATCCATTTATAACTTCTCAAGATCGTTCACGTTTTTATGTAGGAATTTTGTCATACAAATTTTTATGTATTCTATCTAGGTATATCTTATTTTATGACTCATCTTATCCGTCATAATCTGTGAGCTTAGTAATGTTATGTAAAAATAGGCAAAATCCATTAAGTATCGAAACATGCCTAACAACTTAACAACGTCTAGATCAATCCTGTCGGAACAAAATAATATTTTAACATGTGGAAAATGCGTCATTGTATTAAAGATTTTGCATCGACTATTTCACTAGAGTATTTTTTACTGGTAAAACGTCATAGCAACTGCTCGTTTCCTACTGACAAAACTACTACCTGCCCGTTAATTGAGTGGTTTTTTAGCGACAAAACTATAACAGGTCCATCAGAAAGGTGTCTGGTATAACAATAATTATTGTGAGTTTGACAAACGTCATTAAATAATAATCGTACATTTAATTTTGTTAACAAATAAATAAAGCTTCTGTTTGTTAATACGGTGCATTGTCTAGTTTTTCTCGTGAAATAGTCAAATTGTGTAGACAAAATTATTCTCAAGGTTTTATTGAGCCGAGAGGACATCAGGAACTTGATAGGTATTCTGACTGGGCATGGAAGCCTAAACAGACATCTGCACCTTATCGGCGTGAGGGACAGCCCACTCTGCCCGAACTGCGGGACAGGGGAGGAGCCCTCATACCACTATATAGGAATTTGTGATAGGTGGAGTCGCCTAAGGAGGAAGATACTGGGAGCACCAACACTTGCTCGGGAAGATCTAAAGAATCTGGACTGGGAGGAAGTCCTCATCTTTATCAAGGTGACGGGCCGTTTCAGTGCGGGCCGGGTGTTGGAAGTAGCCAGGTAGGGGATGGGGAAAAAGGACTTATAGGCCTACTTACCGGGCTTCGGCCCCCCACCCTTACTACTACTACTACTACTACTACTACTACTTCAGTTTGTTGCTTTTCGGCAATTTCGCTCATGACAATTTTCGCTCATGACAAAATCACTCGCCTGACGGCTCGTGATTTTGATACCAAAAATATCATTCGCGAAATTGCCAAGCAACAAACTTTCATACCTTTCGAACATTTTGCCGACAAAAATTTTTTCTCGTGATATTATATATGAAAATGTATCAATTGTATTCATGTTTCAACTGACGAACAGTTTAGTTAAAGATATCAGATCCTACAACGGTAAATGTCATAAAATTCCTAGAAAAAATAATTATATAAGGATTTTCACAGTTTTACATAGACTATATGTTATTGTATAAACATAATTAATAGAAGTGTTTATAATAAAGACAATGTAATAGTCAATTTGGTTTTCAGTATTCACTAAGTATTTAAATCATACACATTAAACAGTTAACAAGGAAGGAAATAATCCTCCATATATAACGCACCTTGGGGCCATATCAAATAAGATTTAAATTAGTGTCACAGTACGATATCTCTCTTATTTAATGTTGGCCCTTAATATTGAGTCGCCAGAGTTTTTTTATTCAATAACCATGGGCGAAGACACAATTAATTTAAAGAGAGCATAATTTGTTAAATGCGTGACAAAAGTAAGGTCATTCACTAATATATTTTTATCTAAATATAATTAAAATCGAGTGAGACATGCTATATTAGCAATTCTTCAGAAAAAAATGTACCTATAAGTCTCTGTTAGACAAGAATTTTTGCCATTAATGACTTTTAGATATGCATGCTCATTTTCAATACTTTCTTGCAAATCAATCGTTTTTCAAAATGTTGGTTGGTAAAAATGTTCGAATAACCACTAATGAGGCTAAATCATATAATCTGAAACAAAATTGTTTACATATTCCCTTGAACATTCCTCTATCTTAGCTTAAGCTAATTTATTGTGTTCCCAAAACTTAGATTTGAACATATACACATATAAGAAAATATATATTTATTGATCATTCCCCTATCTTAGCTTAAGCTATTTTATTGTGTTCCCCAAAATTTAGATTTGAACATATACACATATAATAAAGTATATATTTATTCATTCAATAATTATTATTAGCGACTGCATAAACCGCTGAAAAATTGAGGTTATAGAAAATTGTCTCTGGAATTGGATGTAAAAAATGTTCAATTAAATATAACTATGAATAAGGAATATATCGAGGTAAGATCCCCATATTAATATGACGCAAAAATAGTGTAAACATGTGCTATTAAAATGTATGGATTATTTCTCTTGACATTTTAAAGCATATTCGATATCACTTTAATAAAAATTATTAGAAATATAAAATTTGGAATCGGAATATGCAATATTTTGAAAGTATTTTGTGTGTTTTTTTTATTTAACTTTGTATATTTTAAGTCAGATAAAGTGTGTTAAATTATTTTTTCTTAACGAAATATTATGAATTATAACTTTTTATTGAAAAATAATTTTATTGGGTCGTTTGTACTCTTGTAAACTGATATATTCTGAATATCGGCATTTTTATTTAAACTACAGTATCTACATTCTTAAAAAAATTAACGAAAATATAAGCATATATTTTTTTAAGCTTCTATAAGTACTTAATCAGAAATACAAATTTGCACCCTTTCACAATTTGTCGAAATTTGAATTTGAATAGTTAGGATTTTCATATAATTTAAATTCCAATATAAGGTTTTCTGCTCCTGTACTTTAATTGATTTATTAGACATTTACTACCAGTACCAGAACTTTATTGCGATCAAATAAAATACTGATTAAGTTAATAACCAATCAAAATGCGGCATCACAGCAATATTCGGTCAATATTATAGATTGCCATGACCATTACATACTATGACTGGTCGTAGAAGAAAGAATATATGCAATTTACATTTAATGACTATTAAGAAAGTCGCGTTCATTACGACACTCGCCTAAGGCTCGAGTCGTAATTTTCATACTCGTGTCCTAATGGTATCGTTAAATCCTCATTGCATAATATACTATTATATCACATTTGGATAATTTAAAGTAATTTTAAAGCATGGCGACTTTAATTTCTATGTTACTTTGGCAATGTATTTAGAGATCGTGTAAAAATACACCCATCTTGGCGGAAACTTTAGAGCTAAAAGTGTTGTGTAACATTTATGTTATTTTAGACCTTAATATATATATGGTATAGCCATGAAACACAAAATCGCAAAACAAACAAATCAACTTACGAGTAAATACTTAACTATCAACTGAAACTGTTTAATAACCTATACAATTAGATATACTAAGATATACAATTGTACTTTATAGCTATCAGCCGCATTATATCAGCACCACAAATAATTTTATACATAGCTAGAAAAAATATATTTATCCATCAAGCAGCCAAAACTTGATTTAAACGTGACATG
The DNA here is from genome assembly GCA_016904865.1 of Pissodes strobi. Classification (NCBI taxonomy): domain Eukaryota; kingdom Metazoa; phylum Arthropoda; class Insecta; order Coleoptera; family Curculionidae; genus Pissodes; species Pissodes strobi. The sequence continues at coordinate 17,509 of MU190339.1, forward strand.
TACATTTTTAAAACTAATGTTATAGCCTCTAGATTCTAGATAATACATTTAATGTGAATAAGCCCCGTTTCACACGAGTCCGACATCGGATACCCGACGTCGGATATCCGGTTTATCCAGCACGTGTCCGACTGTCCGACAAACGTGTGAAGGTTTTCATTTAATGTTACGTACCTCGCGATCGGATATCCGATACCGGATGATCTTATCCGGCATGTGTGAAAAGGCACTTAGCCCCGTTTCACACGAGTCGGATATCCGATTATTTCTAATTTTCACACCTCTCCGATTAGCACCCGGTTTCAGGGCTTAAATATTGTTTATTATTGAAAAGTGTTTTAGTTTCGTTTGTTCCGTCCACCATGGATCAACAACGCATAATTGCACTAGCGATTCTATATCGCAGGATTCGCCATAAAAAAAGAAGGCAAAGGATTTATTGGGTGCATCCAATTAATTTAAAAAGAGAACAGCTAAGGGCTTTTCATACATTGTTTGAAGACCTGCGAGAAAACGGGGAGAAGTTTTAAAATTATTTTCGTAGGTCAGTTTCTTCCTTTGATGAGCTGCACAACAAACTAGCGTCATGTCCCACAAGATAGGCCTAGATTCCACCAAATTTATTAACTGCTCGGTGTCTAATTCAATTTCTTCCGCCATTTTCGTAACACGATGTAAACCCTTTCGCTCTGTCGGATGACTGCCGGAGACAAAAAAATCGGGTACGTGTATAAGCTCCAATTTGCTTTCGTACCCTTCGATGTGTGTGTCGAATCGGACGTTGGTGAGGTTTCCGGCTTTAGACTGTCGGACAAACGTGTGAAAGCTTTCATTTCATGTTACGTACCTCGCGATCGGATATCCGATGCCGGATGATCTTATCCGGTAAGTGTGAAAAGGCACTAGCTCGATATCGCCCGTTTTTTAAGTTTTTATATATCATAAACATAACAAGATTAAAGTGAGATTAACGGTTCTTGGTCTATGTGTGCATAACAAATGAAAACAGAAAATGTAACAAAATAGGGGGTTATACACACAATCGCGACTATCAAACTATATAACTAATGTACAGGGTGTCCCATTTTCGATGATATTACGGGGTATCTTACTTACGAGTAAAGATAGAGAGTTTCGGTTTTCGCAATACTGTGCTACTTTTTTGTGAAAAGAATGATAGTATAAACAAAACTTTCATAGCCCGCTTCGTTTCTGACATACAGGGCAAATTGGAAATATTGCATTTTAGGACCCCCCCTCGTATCTCAGTTATCGTTTAACATATCGCAAAGCTAAAAAACTTCTCTTATACAGTTTTTTACGTAGAATCTAGTGGCGTGATCAGATTTTTGCTGTGAGCTGCCAATTTTTAGCTATAAATCAAACTTAATTTTTTTTAATGGAACACCCTGCATATTTTCCTTTAGTTTGATTAAAATACATGATATGTATTTTAAATAATAAGCCTAAAATTCATAATATCACAAAATGTGTCTCTATTCGACACTCTTGTATTTTTTTAATGGAACACCCTGTATATTTTTCTTTCGTGATTGAAAATGTCCTAAGCTTTATAAAAGTATACATATAATACATGATATGTATTTTAAATAATAAGCCTAAAATTCATAATTTCACCAAATGTGTCTATACACTCTTGATGAGTATAGTATAAGTATTGTCTTTTAAACAACGGTATAAGTATTAGTAGGCAGAGATTATTTGAACAATGGAATGGTCATTTTTTATTGGCAAGACCTGTCAGTGGCAAATCTTATATTTTCTGTGTAATATTGTATTTTTTACGATAGCTGAAAATGAAAATTGTCAATACTTTGAAAAATGTGGCATGTTAATCTCCTTTATGCAGAGCAATGAAAACTTCCGTGAAACTTCTCAGCTATATTTCAATAAGTTTGTTTGAGTATTTAATTACCTTTTGGCTTATTTGGGCTTATTTTTTTAAGTATAATTTTAATTTATAGATATCCCGAAAGAAGACAACCTGGTCATTTAATGTTTTCTGGAATAAAGAAAGAATTGGTAGAACAAAGAACGTTGCCTCCGTCCTTACCGCGATTTTCCTTATTATACGATTTGGTAAGGGCCGGATAAACCTTCCATGCTCTCTTTATTCCAGAAAACATTAAATGACCAGGTTGTCTTCTTCCGGGATATCTATAAATTAAAATGATACTTAAATAAAAAATAAACCCAAATAAGTCAAAAGCTAAATAAATATTAAAACAAACTTATTGAAATATAGCTGAAAAGCTTCACGGATGATTTCATCGCTCTGTATAAAGGAGACTAACATGTCACATTTTTCAAAATATTGATAATTTTCATTTTGAGCCATCGTAAAAAATACAATATTACACAGAAAACATAAATTTTGCCACTGACAAGTCTTGCCAATAAGAAATGACCATTCCATTTTTCTAATAATTTCTGCCTACTAATCCTTATACCGTTGGTTAAAAGACAATACTTATACTATACTCATCCTATACTCAACAAGAGTGTCGCATAGAGATGCATTTTTTGAAATTATGAATTTTAGGCTTATTACTTAAAATACATATCATATATTTTTGTAAAGCTTATAACATTTTCAATCAAACGAAGGAAAAATATGCAGGGTGTTCCATTTAAAAAAATACAAGTTTGATTTATAGCTAAAAATTGACAGCTCACAGCAAAAATCTGACTACGCCACTGGATTCTACGTAAAAAAGTGTATAAGAGCAAGTTTTTAGCTTTGCGATATGTTAAAGGATAACGGAGATACGAGGGGGGTCCCAAAATGCATTATTTTCAATTTCGCCCTGTATCTCAGAAACGAAGCGGGCTATGAAAAAATTGTTTATAACATCGTTCTTTTCACAAAAAAGTAGCACAATATTGCGAAAACCTTAACTCTCTATCTTTACTCGTAAGCGACATACCCCGTAATATCATCGAAAATGGGACACCCTGTACAGCAATAAAGTTTAGTTGAAACTGTAAAAGTATTGAAACTGGGGAGGCTTTTGAATAATCAAGATGCATGACCGTCCATTTCAATGAAAAGAAATTTATACTAGAAACATAAATAAGTAGAGACTGGTGTTTACACAAAAGGTAAATACTCTTATGTTGAACATTTTCAAATTCCCTTTAAGATTAAAGCGCTAATGGTTGACAGAGCTCCAATAGTTGACACGTTCAAGTTTCTCCTTAAATAAAAGAATACTGCAAACTGTAGAAACCTTTGCGTTACAGTCACTTAAGCTTAGTACCATCTAGTAAAATGTCTCCCACTTTCTAAAAGTGTCATGGCTGATGAGGTGTTCGGCACAATAAATACGATTTTCTTAAGATTATTAGTGATTTTGTTAAGAAATGTATCCAAGATAGATGCAAGTAACTTGAAAACTAACTTTTTACCTTTGTTGCGCAATAAGCGATATTATTATGTAGGCAGTGAACTGAACTGAAAATAGTTATTTGAAGGATCACTTTTTGTGGAGTTAAGAAACATGAGTAGCATCATTGGAATCAACACTGAAGAACAAATGAATGAAGCAATAGCCGATATTCGAAAGAGTTGTGTGTTGCAAGAGCTGTAAAAATACATGGGGTTCCAAGGGCGACCTTAATGAATACAATTAAAGAGAAAAATGTCAACAGTTTAGAAAACGAACAGATTCAGTTTTATGTGTCTTTGCGATGACTAAAGTTGGATTTCCGATAGAAAACAGTTACTAAATAGTGTGCAGCAATTGAGGGGCTTAAACGACAAAAACTATTTGCGAATAACATACCAGACAAGCAATGGTATAGCAAGTGTATATTAAGAAATCCTCAAGTTAGCCAAATAACAGCACAAAATATTACCATAACAAGAGTGCCAGTTACTAACGAATAGCTGAAAAAATGGTTTAATGGTTCTCATACCCTATTAGATAACAACTACACTGATATAATCGACGATCCTCAGCGTATTTTTAATGTTGATGAAGTAACATCCTTCCTTAATCCCAAGAGAGGATGGATTTTCCAGATAAATATTAACAAAGAGAAAACTTAAAGAAATCTGCCGCTTGGAATAGCGATATCCGACCCATTTTTCCGAATTTTACAGAAAAGTGTTAATGAAAAAAAAAAACGATTTGGAGACGGAAGTAAAAAAATCAAAGATGATCAAGTAGAGGTACCTCAAAACAAGGAAGAAGAATCATAGAAACAAAGTAGAAAAAAAATGAGACATCAGAAAATGCAGACAAAGATAATCAAAATCAACGAAAGACAACCAGTGTACAAACAATTTTGAAGACAATAATATTATAATTCCAAAAAATCATACTAAGTACAAAGAAAAATCCTTTAATATATGATACACTTAATAACAAGTTAACTCTACACCAATAATTAAAGAACACATAGGAGAATATTTCCTTAAAAGAAAATTAAAATGTAACACAGTACCAAATAGACTTGAGCAAAAAGATACATACACCTTTTAAAGGGGAGCATTTTGGACAGGCAAGCTTCCAAAACTAAAGAGACATAAAAAAGATAAAATTTCTTCTGTGATGTAGAAAACTGGCAGATATATTATTCCTTTCATACTCGAAGAAGGAAAGAAAAATATATCAGAAAAAAGTAAAAGAAAGAAATGAAAGATAACAAAAGGAGGCGCTGATACTGATAAAACTTCTGAGGCGTAATGAGTGCGATCTGAAAGCAGTACTGAAGAAGTTACTTTATTTGAATGTAAAATGCAGATGAAGAGTTCTTGGAAGTTGAAGAAACGAACTGAAAAACCAAAAGATGATTATAAATACGGCGAGTACATTCTAGTTCGTTTTCTTGGCAAGAAAATAAAACTAGAGTTTGTATGTGTTATTCAGTAATTGCTAGCTAACGAGTTAGAAATAGTAGGAATTAAGAAATATGAAGACTTAAACAATAAGGTCTTCGTTTTAACAGAGACAGATCTTAGCATAATTGAAAAATCGCAGATTCTGAAAGTGTTATCTTACACACAGTTGGGGGTTAATTGCAGTATGAGTTATCAATGTAGAAGAATAAGAGCATATTTTTTACTGAGCAACGGGAGCAACGCGCACCACACTTAGAAGAGCTACGGCAAATTAGCGGTATCTAATAATGTATGGCAATCAGACGGCACTTGGAGCTCTGTCGAGTATGAAAGTGTCGTCAAGATTGGAATGGGAATGCCTCGACTAACATCTGAACAAAATATGCTTAAATGATGGAGTCCTCGGTTGCAGATTCTGTAGTAGCGAACCAAAAATGGCCATACATATCATGTGCGATAGCGAAGCATTGGATCGCAGACGACAGAAAATGTATGGGCAATCAAAAGTTGACCCAGAGGAACTTAGCAATCATTCAATAATAGACATTTACAACTTTGTACATGGTACAAGGAAGGGTATTGGAATAGTCATAAGCTGCAGAGACTGAGCGCAATAAGCCTACTAAGGGCGACCTAGGTCTGGAGAAGAAAAAATGTTACCTTAGACAATGAATTTTATATTTTTAATAATTTAACAATAATCGTCTCAACTATTGGCACTTTCGGATTTACGTGGTGGACATTAATGGTGGTGTTTCCAGCACTCCCTGTAAATATATATAACGGGTGACAATGAACAGATCAGATTCCCAATAACATATTACATGATGACTTTTCTCTTCAAAATGGCGGCAATCTTGACGATTTTCTTACAAAACTAGTACTTTTATTATTATGCAAATAAATAAAAGAAATTCAAAACAAAATAACGTATTGCATAGAAATTAGCCTTTTTTAGCCTACTCATTAAAAGATGCATTTCAATTTTCATCATTTTACGAGTAGTAGCAAATTATCATATATATGTCTCTCAAAGCATTTAAAGTAGTATTTCTGTGAAATTTTAAATACAATTAGGTACCTTTTTCGCTGGTTTTTGAAGACCATTTTTTCCTATCTAAATATGTTTTAAATATATAATACATGAAAGAAGGAATAAGATGATAAATAAAATATTTTAGAAAAGTGCATTTTTTGTATATTGTTATTTATATTTTCTATTTATGTTATTTCATATTTTTAGTACTATGTCCTTAGCCTAGTTAAATAGACAAATAAAGAATCTAAAATCAAAATACGAAAAGTACATTCTATTTAAAAAATGAGAATATGCTACTAAAATGAGGAAAGTAGTTAAAATATACGTGACCGCGAAGAAAACGCTCATTTCTGTGCAACAAACAATTTTTTTTTTATTTTTCGCATAATAATAAACGTTCTTTATTTCTATAAAATGATTAATATTGTCGCCATCTTCAATATAAATGTCATCTAGTGATGTAACTGAAAAGCAAATTTACACTAAAATAAATTGGTGCAAAAAATACTCATATGCACTTGAATTTAAAATAGCTCAGTGGAAATCAATTCCGGTCAAACCGGAAGTGGCACTAAGAGATATTAACTATCAAAATGTTTGCTCGGTTACCATCTTAAATATACCTAAATTCCAAAATCGTATTCGCGGAAGTAATTGAATGACGGCGTTCTATGTTCATTTTCACCATCATGATTTGCCCTAATATCCTGCCGTGTTTCACTGGAGCTTTTGCCTTCTAAGTAAACTATAGTCAAATTAAACAAAAATTGAAGATAAAATCTCGATAAGATCCGATGATCCAAAAGTATTACACTTTTAACAACTATATTTAACTTCGAATATCTTTTTAAAAAATCTAACATATTCCAAAAAAAAAAAACCATCTGAATTTGAAGATGTCAAAATAAATAGGAAATGTAGAACATAAACTACATTTATTAGAACGTTTAAACTAGCGAAACGGACGAAACTCGAACCTTTAAAATTAAATAAGCATTACAATCCAATATCTTTAATCACTACCAGACTCATCTGCTGCAGAACTATTGATGAGCACTGGTGCTAAACTTTTGTCTTCTAAGAGCCCATGCTCGACTAAAAAGCCTTGGACATCTTCAACTTGAAAATTGTTACCAAGGTCATTTGAGAGCTTTACAAAATTACCAATAATATTGCCTGCTTTATATACTAGCAAAGCTGGAATTCCATCAACTTTGAATTTTTGGCTAACTCCAGCTTGAGAAGCCAGGATAGCAGCAAATTTAACAGTATTATAAATTTTGCAGAGCTGCTTGAGACATTGATTCATTATCCTGCAAGTTTCTATGTGCTCCTCATAAATGTGTGCAATTATGGTGACTGTTTCTTCCTCTTTGTCTATAGCATCTAAGAATTCCTGACTGTTTCTTAGAAGTATCAGTTCACCTACATTATAAATAAATGTCATATTTTAAGTTGCCAGATTATGATATTCATTAAATATTTGGGAAATAAAAATAATTAGGTAACAAAACTCATATAAAATAAATGTCTCATAAATTAATCGAACATCTGAAAAGTAGTCGAGTTTTGGGTCAATCCTCAAAATGAAAATGTATACCTATTGTAATAAAAAAATTATAAAATGTGAACACTAGTATATTATGATATAAGTGTATCAGAGGGCCTTTAAAGCACGCGCGACATATTTCAAAACACTCCGCAGTCGCAAGGGCTTTAAAGGTCTTTTATACCCGTATATCATACGCTATTTTTTTTTATTACGAATGCATCATATTCTCAAAAATGTTTTAATTTTTTGAGTTACGTAGTTACTATTTAGAATTTAGCAATGTTGTTTTTAAATGTGTTCCTTCATTTTGACATATAGTAATTTAAACGGCAGGTTCTAGTTTAAAAAGGTAGATCAAATGTTTCTATAGCAACCTTTAAAAAAGTAAGCGTATCATAAACATCATTTTAAGCACGCTACAGCGTGCGATAATCGTTGATTATGATGCATGCGTAATAAAATAGTTATTTTCCTAACACGTGCGCAAAGTGATAGTTTTCCGCAAGCGACTGATGTCGACCGAACGACGCGAAGCGGAGTTCGGCCAATCAGTCGAGTGCGGAAAAGTCACTTTGCGCAAGTGTTAGGAACAATATTTTTTCTATCGAGCGCGGTCCAAACAAGCACAGAATAATAATGACCCGTATTTAAATAAAAGTCTGTCAATCTGTCAATTATAAGTATTGTTGCTTGACATAATTTTTTACTACTATACCGAGGATTTCAAAATATATGGTTTTTTGTTTAAGTTACAAACTTTTAGGGAAAAGAGTATAATTATGACTTAAAATGGTTTCTTATATTGCATAAAATGCCCAAAAGTGTAAAGTTTCTAAAAATATATGAACATTTTCTTGCCTCTGGTGATTTTAGAGAATTTTACTTTCCCGCATAGCGTGCGGGAAAGTACTACCTCGCGCACTGAATGGCGTGCGCAAAGTAGCCACTTTGCGCACGCTCGTAGAAAAAAAACACTTTTTTTCTACTACCGTGCGTAAAATACTCACTTTACGCACTTTCTAAGATTCGTAAAATAGGCCCTTTTAGTGTGGAGTGCGTAAAATAACTTATTTTACGCACTAGTGCGTAAAGTAAATCTGACATATTTTTTGACATTTAGGGCAGTGCGTCAAATAATTTATTTTACGCACTAGTGCGTAAAGTAATTTAATAATATTTTCGTTTTTTCACATATTTTTCGGTAGTAGTACCCTTTTTTTATTCATGGGATAATATTCCCATTCATAAAAAGTCACTTTACACACTTGTTGCATAAATAACTATTATGTGGGTGCACTGTCGCATGAATTAGGTAATAAGTTCGGACGGGCAGTTTGAGATTTTTCTCTCGTCACAGCTACGTTTAGTGGATAGATCAAAACAGACACTTTTTTATGAAAAAAAAAATAAATAAATACAAATTAAAAACAAGGATAGGGAATTCATTACCATATAGGCAGCCAATACCACGGCTGATACGGGAAGATGTATCTATTCAATTTATTTATTTTGACAGTATGTGAAAGTACAAATAATATCTAAATGCTAAAAAATATTGCCTACTTAATCATATATGTATTGTAGAAAACTATATATACAAAATCCATTCCTAATTCTAATATTCGAACATCAAATGAATTGAAATAAAAGGATGATGTTAAGGTCCACCCGGAGGAAATTCTGTTCGCGTTTACCTGTTTTGTTACAAGCTTATACTAAACTAGAGCAAGTGAATTAAACTTGTTTTGCCATTGTCTTCTCTTCTAGAATTCAAGTGTTGAAATTGAGAAATTGATCACAAGAATGCTTGTGATTTTGCTAAAGTATGTTTATCATAAGTAGAACAAAGCAATACTTGAGAAGTAAATTTATTAATTCAACAAAGTTTTATCTATAATACCGTAACAGAATTTTTGCACTTGAGGCACGTTTCGCTAACCATGTTAGAGCATCATCAGGAGATGATTAAAACTGGTACACTTTACCGAAGGTTTCAAACCCCAACTTAATTGTTTTGTTGCCAGTTTTCACGCAGCCTTGATCTGTAATGATAAAAGGCTTTAGATGTTTTTCCCTGAAACTTCCCAAGGTGTAACTGCAAAATCTAGGATTTTTTCTATGCCTATGGAATTTAAAAACTTAATCAACATTGCTAAACAATATCCGATCGATTTCAGAATTCGTAGGAATCATTCACTATGCTATAGATTTAGAAAGTTGACATTTCCTCTTTGCATGAACTTAAATGAAAACTGTGATGCTCAAATCCGTTTTGAACAAATTAAATTTATAAAATAAAGCGGACATTTAAAACAAATGGTGACGCATTATGGCTACTGGACAAAAGTCTTAAACTTATATGGACCATAAACTTACCAAACTTCTTTTTCAGATTGGTCTGTTGTAGCATTTTTTCCATCCTCTGTTTCTGATAATTTAGTAAAAAGTCATCACTTAGCAGCTCAGCAAGTTCTGGGTCCTCCAATGCTGCTTTCTCCCTCTCTTCATCTAAGGCAGTACGAACAGTCATGGTTAACTTTTTCGCAAGTTCGACTTTTTCTCTCTCATTATCATCGAGTTTCATGTCTTCGAGTTGTTTAAACTTCCTCCAATCTTCAATTACGCCTGGATGGGAGAACATTCAAGACTTAGTAATTTACGGTAAACCGGTCTACATGAATCACGGGCCGTGCCTCGCAAATATCTATACAGGACTGTTCTTAAATAATAAACAACATATTGATGATCATAACAGCATGATGACAGTATTTTACTAAAGGACATGATTTTGTTTTCAAATCCAAGTTGGATTCTTTTGAGTGTTTCTGCTTGAGAGATTTTACTAACACTCAGACCTCCACACTACACTTAAAGCATACTTTTTTGCAATAAAAGTCTGCTTTAAGTGTAGTGTCAATGACCAAAATGATATTTTGAGTGTTGTTGCTTGTTATATAACATCAGCAAAATTGCAATCTGTTATAAATATCCAAACCTATTAGATCATTTAGCATTCCCCAAGAAATGTTGTGACGGGCAGATTAACCCATAAAAACCCGCAGCTTCCGTCCCCTTCATAGATGACTCTACCGGAGATATGGCTACGCAATGGACCCATAGTAGTGAAGTTTCTGTAGCAACCTCACCTCATTATAGTCCACAGTATAGGTTCTAGTAATAATTAAAAATAAGCGAGAAATTAATGAACGAAGAAAATATTAAATGTACGAGATGACTCAAAACAGTGTTAATACCCTTTTTTAATTATTTAAGTATTACCGATTATTTTACATAACTTTGTCCTTATAGTTTCTGATAAAGAAATTTTTCAAGGAACCTTATTTCTTTTATTAATTTACAATCTCTGATGAATCTTGTCGATTGAAACACTGATTAAATAATTCGATTATTTCTTTCTACTTTAGTTTAATAAACTGATATGATTACATTTTTACTAAAAAAATATATGATTACATTTTTACTAAAAAATATGTTGTTATGTTGACAACAATACTTGATCTTGATGGTTTTCTCTTAACAGAAATCTGCGCTTTTTTGTCTCGGCACGAGTGGCGCTGCTGCGCGGTCACGTACGCCATTTAGAACTGATAAATAAGTAAATGATGCTCGAACAATAGAGCTTAACAAAATAACAAGACTATTTTACAGGATAATGTCCCGAATATACCGGCGGCATTTGAAAGCTTAGTCTTTCAAACAGTAACTAATAGTCAATGGGTAACAGGCACAATTTCTGCACAACACGTTTTGTGACTCCACTGCCTGTCTTTAACGTTGCCACCCGCGAAATATCATCATCGCCTGATTGAAGTAGTAACACCCATCCCATTCTCCAGTAAAGAGGGGACAGGTTGTCATCGATCAGCAACACCAATGAACCAATCTTTAATGGATCTTTAGTAGACTCTTGCCATTTGGATCGCTGCTGCAGGCCAAGCAAATAGTCTCGAGATCATCGCTTCCAGAAGGATTAAAACATTTGTTGTAACTATTCATAGTGGCTCAGTCTGTTCGATGGTACATTGAGTAAGTCAGTTTGGGGAAGGGACAACAAGGGTTGCCTAATTAAAAAATGACCTGGTGGGAGGCATGCGAGGTCAGAAGGATCTTCCGAAAAATGAGTTATAGGAGAGGAATTGATAGCAGCCTCCACTTGGGCAAATAATGTGGATAATGTAATTTGTTTCTTTCCAATAGCGCGGATTATATTGAATTTCGCTCGGAGAAATTTGAATCCAGCTTAAAACGATTGTACTATCACTCCAGAAATAAAACTTATCGATTTTTATGTTAATTGATTCTAGTATGCTATAATGAATGAACCTTTAAATGGACCTTTTAGTGTGGATAAATATGAAATTGACTCTAAGACCCTGAGGCAAAATAAAAATGGAAATACAAACAGAATTTTGATTCTGGGTGATGAAACCTGCAGGCATCTTCACGGAACCATAACTAAATCCTTGGGCTCAGACTGTGATAGGTATAACGTTTTGAACTTTTTTAAACCGGGTGCAGATATGAATGCCATTCTACGGGACTTTAATGTATTGGTAGAGGATTTTGACTATGGGGACTTTGTTGTAGTTGTGGGTGGTTTAAATGACCTACTGAATAAAAGTGCTCCTTCATTTAAAATTTTACTGTCAAAACTGCGCCAATGTACTAATACCATCATACTAATCCTTTCTGTACCATTTGTAAGGGAAAACGATAAGATAAACAAATTAATATTTAGATATAATACTAGGCTTTATGATTTTATCCTAAGATTTAATAGTTGCGTACCAGGTGTATGCCAGTTCATTGATATAAACTCGACAAGAGGCACTATGCTCTCTAAATTGGAAATATCGAAAAGAATTGTGATGGGTTTGAAATCAGGGGGCAAAATACACAAGACTTTAATATTTATTAAATCAACGGAAGACCACCTTTTAATATCAGAGGTAGACTGTGGTAATTTAACTGCTGATATTTCGGCTAATGTACTTCATATTGGCTCTGATGAATCAGTATATGATGCTAATCCTCCTTTGAGTGGGCATATTGCCGAATCTGTCTTACTTAACACTCATGAGATTCAGGATTCTGTAGAACAATCAAATCTAAATTCAACAAATACTCAAAAACCAACTGATGAGACAGTTTTTTTAGATGTAATCATATCTCCGACAAGGGCGATAATAAAATAACAAACCTTAATATTAGTTCCTATTTTAATTTTCACGTCAGTTATTTGAACGTTCAATCACTTCGGAATAAAATTCAGGAGCTTGAATGTCATGATAATGTTAGTAATATTATTTTCTTTACAGAACATTGGATGTCAGAATGTGAGATATTCTGTGTTCATTATGATAAGTTTAAGTTAGTTAGTTCTTATTGCAGATCGGCTAACTCACATGGCGGTGTTGCGATTTTTGTGAGGGACACGGAGACATGTTTGTACAGACCATGTCTGGACATTTTGAGGTTGTCAGTGTCTGTCAGTTGTGAGGTTTGTGCCGTGGAATCCGACGAGGTTGGTATAATTGTTGTGTTTGTGTATCGTTCCCCACTTGGCGATTTTCAAATATTTATGGAAACATTTTCAAAAGTTTTAGATATTCTGTTGCACAAAAAAAGAACAATTGTAATAAATGGGGATTTTAATCTAAAATTTAATACGAATGACAGAAAAACTTTAGAATTTCTTGACCTAGCACATTCTTACAACTTGCATCATTCGATAAAATCTAATACACGTAATAACGCCTGTCTTCATAATATAATTACTAATCTTAATTGTGAAAGTTATAAATCTAATGTGTTTGACTGAGGAATTTCAGATCACTTGGGAGTAATTATTAGTTTTACTATAAAAAATAATAAAAAATCGGATATCAATTCGGGTAGTATCAGGCCCGTTACATCTGTAGGGTTAAATAATTTTCATAAATTAGTAAGTAGCATAGATTGGAACTTCTTAGGTACCTCAGATGGTGCCGAATAAAAAGCCAATACCTTTATGAATCTTTTCTACAGTTGTATTGTTAAATCATTTCCGGAAAAGCCTGTCAAAAACCTTAATAAACCCCTAAAGGTATCTTGGTTTAGTAAGGATATAAGAGCAAAAAGGGATACACTGGCTTTAATGCAAGAAACTTACAAGCGTACGGAATCTCTCCAGTTAAGGGGCGCTATTAGCAAATTTCGTAATGAATACCGACAGGATATAAAAAATGCTAAGATAGCGGCCCATGATCAGTTAATAAAAAATGGGTCAGATAATGGTAATAAATGCTTAATTAACCCAGATGAATTCAATTCCTTTTTTTGTCAATATAGCACTAGAGTTAATAGATAATCTACCTAGTCCAGAGAGTTATTATGATCAATACATGGGCAAATTTGTTCGAGATGGATCCCCCCCCTTTTGCTTCAGGGAAATCACATACATAGAGATTAGAGATATCATTTTTAACTTAAAAAATTCCAATAGTAAAGACTATTACGAGATGAATTCTAAAATAATTAAATCTGTTTGTAACATCATAGTTTATCCTTTAACAAAATTATTAAACATCTGCCTTGCAGAGGGAATCTTCCCCTCAGCCTTTAAAATCTCTCGAGTGGTACCTGTTCATAAAAAAGGTGATACTAATGTCAGTAATTATCGCCCAATTTCCATAATACCCCTAGTGGGAAAAGTGTTTGAAAAGGCACTTAAGTCAAGACTGTGTGAGCATTTTGAATGCAACAACTTATTAAACAGGCAGCAATTCGGTTTTAGAAGTGGAATGTCCACAGCAATGGCTATAAATAAATTAGTTTCAATAATTGCGAATGCCTTTCATTGTGGGCAAAGTTGTGAGGCCCTACTCTGCGACCTGTCGAAGGCTTTTGACTGTGTTGAACCGGAAATACTCATGGCTAAATTAAAATATTACGGCTTCTCTGGTGTGACTCTTGATCTGCTGGCGTCTTATCTTGCGAATCGCACACAGTATGTTGGGTGCGATCGTGGACGATCGACACTGCAGGCAATTAAATTCGTTGTCCCTCAGGGATCCGTGCTTGGACCGATACTCTTTGTCATATTTGTCAATGACTTGCCAGTGTGTGATCCTAGTGCCGATTTCATTCTGTTTGCTGATGATGCGACGGCGGTAAGAACGGATGAGAACATAAATCGCTTAACAGCTGCTATTGTTGAAACGCAAGAGAAAGCCTCCGACTGGTTTGCAGCAAGCGGTCTTAGCTTGAATCAATCTAAAACCGAAAAAATGGTATTTTCTTTAAGCACCAACTTTAACTGTAAATCCTCCTTCAGTGAGGTTTTTGGGGGTTCATCTTGATCAAAAGTTAACTTGGAATGCACATGCTGATTATATCTCTGGAAAGTTATCGTCAAACAACTATGTATTGCGTAATTTGTCTACCAATGTGTCGAGGTCTGTATTGATAATGACATTTCATGCATTAATTCAGAGCCACATATCTTACTCTATTCTTGCCTGGGGCCACTCGGTAGCATCGGCTAGAGTTTTTGCCCTTCAAAGGCGAGCCTTAAGAGTAGTTGCGAGTTTGCCTTACCGCTCAGACTGTAAATATTCATATCGTAGTCTTAATGTTTTGACACAGCCATGTCTTTATATGTTTGAATGTCTTAAATTTGTTAAATTAAATACAAACTTGTACATGCCTCTTTCTGTGGTTCATCAATATCACACAAGACATAATGACAACTTCTTAATCGATTGGATTCGAATAGATAAGGCAAGATTTTCCCTCAATTGCCATGCGCCCAGGTTATTTAATGCCCTACCTAGACATGTGAGAGAGCTTCCAACGAAGTCATTTGTGGCTAAGATTAAGTGTTTTATTATTGATAAGTCATTTTATTCTATGGATGAATTCTATGCTTTTGACTTTTCAAATAGTAATGTTTTTTAATTTTATCTGTCTGTACTTGTGTGTGTTGGGTTGAGATTTTATTTAATTAATTTTGTGATTTATTTTATTTAGTTTTAATCAATTATGACATGTGCTTTTATTTATTTACTTTAATTCTGTAATTTATGTGTAGTATATATCTATGTGTTTTTAATTAGCTTAAGGAATGTAATTTTGTTTGTTATAACTTGTTGAGGAATTTATTGTACAATAATGGTTTGTAATAACTTATGACTTATGACAATCTGTATTTGTGATCTGTGTAATTTTATTGTTATTTGTGGATAATTTTATTTATTACTTTTAAGATTGATGTTTGTTTAAAAAAAATTATATGTTTTTGTATTACTAATTTTAATTTAATCTTTATTAAGTAAGTTAAACTGTTAGCATTGTAATGACTTGTAAAAACACTTTGTGTATATTACCAATAAATATCTATCTATCTATCTATTTTCTATATATAATTGAACCCCTAGAACTGCACTATAGCTCTAACCTCGGGATGGTTAGAATTTTTAGTGGTGCGACTCTTGATTTGGCGCACAATAAATTAGTGCAAACCACTTTATCTGATCAATAGGTCTTAAATATGCACAACTACCATACGCGATCTGAGATGAATCACAAAAAATGTTTCGCGTTTGAACTAATGGTTTGACATGCGATTTTTAGGTTGTTAAGTGATGGTAGTTCTTGTAACAGTTCAGTCCACTGACATGCTATATTTGGTGGTATCCTTTCATCCCAACCCTGTTTACATTGCCATGACTTTTGAATTAAAACTTTGGTGCGAACAATAAATGGTGCGATTAAACCCAACGGGTCAAATATAGTTGATATTTTTGATAATATGGCCCTTTTTGTAAAGCTTATATTACTTGTGGTATTATCACGCACTGAGTATGTTTTAAGTGATCAGATTTAGAGTGCCACACGATACCCAATGCGCGATGGATATCGCCATTTTTTATGTAGTACTGATCCGTCGAATATTAATTTTCAATAACTTCGGTTTTATTTGACGACCATTTTCTGAGAAAAAATCCGTATTTTGTTAAAATTGAATTTATCTCAAATTTAAGTTTTTTGCTTCTTCGACAGTATCTGCGTCAGTTATGAGACTATCCACGTAGAAATCTCTAAGAATTGTATCACTCGCAGTAGAATATTTTTCCCTATTTTCGATGGCCGATTGCTGTAAGGCACGGGTAGCGAGAAATGAGGCAGGTCCAGTACCATATGTCACCGTTAATAATTGATAATGTGATATGTCATCGCTTGGATCCGCACGCCACACGATACGCTGCAAATTTATCTGATTAGCTGATATTTTCACTTGTCGATACATTTTAGTGACGTCGGCGGTTAACACGACATTATGCTGACGAAATCTAATTAAAATAGAAACCAACTCATCCGGTAGAGTTGGGCCAATAATAAGAATGTCATTTAAGGACACCCCGCTGGACGATGGACCCGATGCGTCAAAAACAACACGCAAGGAAGTTGTGCTACTATTATCGTTGCTAACTCCTTGATGTGGCAAATAAAATATGTTTTTTCTACGAGCGTGCGCAAAGTAGTTACTTTGCGCACGCTACTCAGTGCGCGAAGTAGTACTTTCCCGCACGCTATGCGGGAAAGTGTGCGGGAAAGTAGAATTCTCTAAAATCACCAGAGACAAGAACATGTTCATATACCTTTAGAAACTTTACACTTTTGGACTTTTTATGCAATGTAAGAAACCGTTTTAAGTCATAATTATACTCTTTTCCCTAAAAATTTCCGTAATTCGCGATATTCTAACTTAAACCAAAACCATATATTTTGAAATCCTCGGTATAGTAGTAAAAAATTATGTCAAGCAACAATACTTATAATTGTCAGATTGACAGATTTTAAACAAATCTAGGTGTAAAACGAAGTATCCCAAAAAACAGGCTCTTTTCTCTCAAAGCTTCCGTAATTCGCGATATTACAACTTAAACCAAAAACCATATCTTTTTAAGTCATGTCAGGTCAACAATAATATTCATGTAAAGCAACAGTAGGTATAATTGACAGATACTTTTTCTTTTATTTAAATATGGGTCATTATTATTCTGTACTTGTTTGGACTGCGCTCGTAGAAAAATATCTATTTTCTACGAGCGTGCGCAAAGTGGCTACTTTGCGCACGCTAGTCAGTGCACGAAGTAGTACTTTCCCGCACGCTATGCGGGAAAGTGTGCGGGAAAGTAAAATTCTCTAAAATCACCAGAGATAAGAACATGTTCATATACCTTTAGAAACTTTACACTTTTGGACTTTTTATGCAATATAAGAAACCGTTTTAAGTCATAATTATACTCTTTTCCCTAAAAATTTCCGTAATTCGCGATATTGTAACTTAAACCAAAAACCATATATTTTGAAATCCTCGGTATAGTAGTAAAAAATTATGTCAAGCAACAATACTTATAATTGTCAGATTGACAGATTTTAAACAAATCTAGGTGTAAAACGAAGTATCCCAAAAAACAGGCTCTTTTCTCTCAAACCTTCCGTAATTCGCGATATTACAACTTAAACCAAAAACCATATCTTTTTAAGTCATGTCAGGTCAACAATAATATTCATGTAAAGCAACAGTATGTATAATTGATAGATTCTTTTTCTTTTATTTAAATATGGGTCATTATTATTCTGTGCTTGTTAGAAAGCCCCCATTTATAATATGGGCTTTCTATAGGGCGCGACCAATCGGGATAAAAACTTCGTAACGGTACGTCGGATCGCTCTGGGACTTATACCTATCGATTTGTAATCGAAAAAAAATTTTTTGATTTTTTGTCTGTATGTATGTGTGTGTGTGTGTATGTGTGTATGTGATGAAATCGATTACAGGTCGCAATTTTAAAGGTAGCGACTTGAAATTTGGCATAGAGGTAGAGGTCCACAAACCCTCGGAACCTATTGATTTTGGTTACGATCGGTTAATATACAGGGTGTGAAAACAGGACAAGTTACCGTTTTTTGGCATTTACAGGTCGCAATTTTGAAGATAGCGACTTGAAATTTGGCATAGAGTTAGAGGTCCACAAACTATCGAAGCCTATTGATTTTGGTTACAATCGGTTAACATACAGGGTGTGAAAACAGGACAAGTTACCGTTTTTTGCCATTTTTGTCCGTGTAAACAAGGATAATATTCTTTTTTTTATATCAAATGAAAGTATTCGGTAAGACACGTATATTTGTTCCTTTGCTCTTTTGTTCTAATTATTATACAGGGTGTGAAAACAGGAAAAGTTACCGTTTTTTGGAATTTACAGGTCGCAATTTTAAAGATAGCGACTTGAAATTTGTCTTAGAGGTAGAGGTCCACAAACCCTCGAAGCCTGTTGATTTTGGTTACGATCGGTTA
>MU190340.1:0-42838 GCA_016904865.1 Pissodes strobi
AAGTGTCTGATAAATTGATAGTAATGAGAATCACCTCTAATCCTTTTTTTCTTAAGTACATATTGTATTTTGTTTTATTCTTTCAAAAATCTTATTTAATCTCAAATTTTTGCTGCTTGCGATATGATCGGTACTCAATGTTATGACATGTGGTCAAAGTTGCATTACTTGCCGTTTTTTTGCATATTATGATTTTATTACAGAAATGTCAAAAATAAAATACAGCTTCTATAAAAATGACGAAGATAAAGAAGAAACGGGCTCTGCATATGATCATATCCGGACAATTTTCGAGAACTAATTCTGCCAAAGCGTGTAATATTTCGAAGGGTACTCTTATTAATAAACTTATGGCAGCACATTCTGGAAATATCGGCTGTGTTTTCACCTTGGAAACAATCAGCTATAGTTGCTCATATCCTAAAATTTAGCGAGACGGGGGTTTAAGAAAGGAAATATCCCGACTTTTCACTGGAAGTCAAGGTTTATAAATAGGCATGACACATTGACTCACAGAATTAGACAAAATCTTAAAGTCGCAAAAGCAGAGCTATCACCAGATGATATGAGATAATACTTTAATCCGTTACAAATTACCCTGTCTAAAGATGAAGGTTTCATTGATCCTACTAGAATTTATAATTACGACGAAACCAATTTATATGACGAGCCCTGGAAGAAAAAGTATATTTGTAAACTAGGAACTAAATATGCTAAACCGTGATTCTACAAAAGCCAGCATATCAGTTATGTTTTGCAAATTAGTCCTATATCGTCTACATATCTGAATATATTTGGACTACTTGGACAGAGAGAGGTCCGTCCAACACGCGGTTCTTAAGTGGTTGGTTTGACCCGACTATATGTACTGATTGGTTCTGAAACCTATTGGTTCCTCACGTGAGGAAACACTACAAAGGGGGAAAAATCATCTGCATGGGCTATAACCTTGCTAGTCTTTTTTTCGCCAGAAGTACTAAAATCTGTACGAGAAAAAAAGATTGTCTTTGCTTATTTTACGAAAAATTCAACGCATCTGTGCCAGCCACTGGATGTGGCTTTTTATGCGCCTTAAGTGGCGTGAGATACTGATTGCCTGGAAAAGCAGACAAAAAAGAAATCCCAAGTTTTTCAAAAAGATGTGCTTCCTCTACTTTTAATACAACTTTGCGCTAGGGTATGTCCAAACGATCAATTGGAATATTTAGTTTCTGGTTTTAGAGAGTGCGGAACTCACCCATTCGATCCGGAACAAGTAATAAGTCATTGCCTACGGAAGACGTCAACGATCGATCCTCTTAATTGGTATCTGAAGTAGTAATTGACATGTTACAATCTATGAGATATGGACACAAAGATGTTCCTGTCAGAAGAGGAAAGTCGAAGATCAACGTACGACCTGACTAAGGAATTACTGCAGACTTCAGAGGATTTATTAGTCACCACCGAATTTGTAGATTCAACTCCTGGCCAATCTAACACAAAAAATCAATGGCAATAAAGATCAGAAAAGGACAATAATTGAAAACACAATAACAGAAACCGTATTTGAGTATATTCCTTTTGCTGACGATGTCTTCGATACCTGACAAGCAACTGAAATTAAATTTTTTTTGGTGATACTGATGACCGTACAAATAAAGATAATGGGGAATCAGAGGAGGAACACATATCTTTAGCTATTGTACGCCAAAGCCTTCTCAGGACAAGGCTGCATTTACATCGGTAGATATTTTTATAGGTGATTACCTTCTCTTGTATTTAAATACAATTAATAACACATAATAGTTATTTGTTTTACTAGGCAGCAAAGTAGTAGATTGACTGCCGCGGCTGATAATTCATAGCCGAGCGTAGCGAGGCTAGGAATTCAGCTAAGGCAGTCAATCTACTTTGCTGCCGAGTTGAACATATAATTTTTTCTCCGATTGTTTATAATGATATATGTATATTGTATATTTGCAAATTATTACAATTCCCACAATCTTTTTATTTTTCCTGTAGTGATAAATTAAGACAAAATTTGATAGAAATCGCAATTGTTGGAACGGTTGGTTGCTATGGAAATGTATATGTCCATAATAATTATAGTTTGACAACTTATGTCAGACGTTTTATTCCCATGGAGACTAATCACTTTGCTGCCTAGGCAGCAAAGTACTTACTTTGCTGCCTGGACAGAAAAAGTAATACTTTGCTGATTGATATGGGTCTGCAAAATTAATATTTGCTGTCAATCGGAGAAAAAAATATTATATTGGACAAATTATTTCTGTTGGAGATGAATATGAAATAAATTTAATATTTGATAACTAAATAATCGTAAGTTTAGGAATTGAATGTACGGTTTTTTAAATAAAAATTTTCTTTTGGTTTATTGGTTATTTTTTATTTGCTCCATATTGCTTATGTAATATGTATATTAAATAAGTACCTCTTTACTGTTATTATGTTTTGGTTTGCATTTTACTTTATTTACAGTTTACTATAAAAATAAAGTGAGTAATAAGTAAAATAAATTGTTTTATGTTGTAAATTTGTGGCTTCATTCCTTTTAGTTACTAAAAATTCATTTATATATTTGTACAAATCTATAGCAAGGTGGTCAATCTTATAGAACAAGGCTCTGACTATTGATCCACAATTGTTTTAAACGTAAATCATTAATGGGATATAAGATACATTACCCTTCCATAACTTTGACCACCATGTTGTTTAACTTAGTTCATCTGACTTACAAAAAAAATTGGGTAAGGTCAAAGTGGTTTACCAAGCCCCTAAACCTGCAGCTATACATCCTCTTTAACGATTATCAAAGTCCAAAATTTAATTTAGGTCCAAGGTGATCACTAGAATATCAACCAAGTTAACGCAAACTTATCTTAAAAACATCATTATAGGCGTATACAAACCTTTACTTAATACTTCAGATATATCAGGGGCACCACACAGACATAGGATGTATCAGATACAAAATTAGCTAAATATCGGATATTCTGAGGATGCCTGTCGAATAAGATATAGTCGTTTCCTTATATACTCCGGCTATACATATCGGATATAACCTGATTACGGCCCAAACTAACCCAAACTATTAGGAACAGATATTCTTGAGATAGTGCTTGCATATCAAATATACAAAGCCGTATATCTGATGGCTATCCATATCAGATATCCGGTTCAGATCCTGATTGCTAACATCAGATATTTTAACAATAACCTATGGACAGCGCAAAGCCAAAGCTGAATGTGTTTCAAGACAATATCCGATCGGATATTCTATAGTTATCTGTAGGATAAGTTTGTGCTATCTGGGTAAAAGTTGTATGCATTTGATAGCGGAATTCTCTGACAACTCATTGTTTTCAACTGCAAAGAAGAGGTAACACAGATTTTTGCAGGAGAAAATGCACTTTTTCATTTTCCAACTTTTTTCCACTGTTTATGTTGAGTTTTATTGTTTACTGCAACAAAATATGGCACTATAATAACTCTCATGGAGACGAGATTTTATTACTTCCTTGTCATGAGCTCTTACTTTGATTACAAAACAACTACTCAATGTAATTTTGAAAAAAAATTATACACTTGTTATTTGACACGTAAAATAAACGTCGATAAGAAATTTTCATTGCCATTCGAAATTGGAAACTTAATCAAAAATGTGTTCATTCTTTTAGTTCTAGAAAATAAGGTTTTGGTCGTACAAAATCGCATGCGGTTATTCTTTTCGTTATTCCGGAGATTGCAATTCTTCTTCGAAGTTGTGCAATTTTAACTGTGAAGCAGCAAAGGAAAAAGCTCTTGGGATTTTTGATCAACACCCTATTTCTCAGTAATTGACTATTTACCCTCTAACTTTCTGAATGCCTGCATGTTTTTATTTTTTTTTTACCGCTGAAAAGATATTTGCTAGATCTTCTTCACAATTATCATTTTTAGGACCAATATGACTGACTAATTGAATATTTTATCGAAATTCTACTAAAAATATTAGATATAAAGAATATGGAGGCAAGATGTTTTGGATGAATTAAGAAGGATCGCTTGTGATTAATGAAGAATTTATATAAAACAGTTACACACATAAAAAAATGTGAAAAAAGCAGGGCAAAATTTGTAAATGAAAGGAATATCGTCATTTTTTTTCAAGATCAAATGAGAAACAGAGTTTCATAAAGCATTTAGTCTAAAATTTTATTTTCTGACTTATAGATGACGACACGACCTACATTCAAAAACGCATCTTTTAAACTGTTTCTCGACAACCAAGTCGCATTTTATCCCATGTTAGTCAAAAATGCTCCGGTTACGTGTAGTCTCACAGACTACGCCAAAATAATAATCATTACTTAATGCAAAAACGCATTTTGTCCTCTCATGTTTCACGTGGCAGCATCCGGTTTGAATGTTTCAAAATATTTTGTTTTCGATTGAGTTTGGAATTGTTGTTTTCGGTGTGTATGTGAATTATAGCTTGCTTTATTATTAGTAAGAACTGATTCTGCTCAAAAATGGACTACGGGCATGTGTTTGATGATACTAGCCGCGGTAGTTGCAAGAAACTAAAAAGTTTGACATGAAAGGAGAGACAAAAAGAATAAGGTACCTAAGTTTTTGTGGATTTTGTGTCAGAATTCTTCTAAAATATATTGTTGTTTGTAGATATTCAGACAGCGGTTCACAATTTGGACTTTTTAATTACCCATGCAACCATCAACAATGCAGAAACATACCTTTAGAATGTTTGCAACTATGCAGACGAAAAATGTATAGTTAAGATAAAGCAACATAAGAAATGAAAGCACCTTGTAGTAGTATCAACTCCAAAAAAAAAACGAAGCAGGCAAATGGAAAATCCAAAACATCGCAGCCTACCTTTGAAGTAGAATGTGGATTCCTCCTATTTTTGAGAAAAAAAATGGGTGCCAAAAAATATTTTTAGCAGTTTTTAATGCAAGCAAGCCAAAATATTGGAAATCTTCTCAGCGAAGTATTAAAAAGTTACCTAAGAAATATAGCGGTTTAGCCGCATTTTTGATATAGGATTTGGTACTCCAGCTACTGACGGGATGTGGATTTTGTTTAAGAAACCAACGCCAAATTAGCTCATGTCTAGATCAAGAGCAAGACAAAAATTATGATGCACTTAATAGTTCATAAACTAAAAGCTAAACAGTTTCATATTTTAAAGAACGAAGTTAAGGATGGAAGGCTTTCTTATGGCTTCGACCTACAACAAGCACAGGTATTACGGAAAATTCCCATTGGAGATGCATTTTACGCACCACAGTTATCTGTCTATGCTTTCTACATGACAGAGTTCCCACATTTTTTACTCAGCTTGAAAGTCAAGCAGGTAGAAGGTCTATAGCAGTTGGTTCCACTGTTCATGATTTCATTGCTAACGAAACTTGCATTGTATTGCGATAGCTGTGGAGGCCACATGTGCATATACTTATGATTTGGATACATAGACATACACCATCCACTTTGCAGTCAGACCATAAATTCCCCAGAGTGGTTTGGGAAATCTATTCTGAAATGGGCGTCGTTCGTAAACTGGGACAAGATTGAAAAATATGACTTAAACGCAGCCTTACAAAAACTAACTACAATCAGCGAAACTAAAATAATACTTTTTAAAAAACCATATCTGGAGATTTATCTGTAAAAGCAGAACAGTTCTATAGAAACGAGGATTTAGGAAGTAAGTATCGGAATCTACTGAAACAAGGTAAAACAACTTTAAACGAAATAATATTGCCTGAAGTGCGACTTGATCGCCAAATAAAGGAAAAAAAGGGCATAAACAAACTGTTTACAGAACTAGCTACAAAAGATTGGAGAGGCGACCATGAAGTCATCTGGTTGAGTGGTTCAGTGGTTGAGTCCAGTCTTAACCGAAAGCGTTGAAGATGATGATAACAGAGGTGACAGAGAAGACACAGAGCAGATTGAAAATAGCAACTGTCAGAATGATAACGGACGTGTAAAGTTATGTTGTTTTTCGCTTTTTAGATCGATGTTAGTTGTTTATTTTTATGTTCCTATTAAAGTCATATGTTTCGTTTTTAAATTGCTTAAGGAATTTAAATTTAATTTGGAATATGCTTTTGTTTAAAATAATAAAAAACATAGTATTTGTGTATAAGCAAAGTTTACAGAATAATTCTGTAGACTTTGGTATAAGTTTTACTTTCAAAATGCGCTTTGTCCTTAGGCTTCCTAAACAAACGACCTTTTGTCAGTTTGGATAAACAAAATGCATGCAAGGTTCCTATTTTGTGTCATACAAAGCTAGGCATTAAGTGTAGAAGGACACTATTTTGGAAATTAATTATTATTATTTTTTTATTCAGTTTAGGCATAAATTTTTGCGTTTCCTGAAAATTTTATTTTTCGGACAATACGCATTTTAAAAGTCCAAAAATATATCCAAACCAACAGAGTTAACGGTTTGCTTGATTTTGTGGAAAAGATCATCTTTTGTCCTAATTAGTTTAACTAATTAGTTCAACATTTTTCAATTTTTCGTTTTTTTTTTTAAATATAATTATTATCTGAATTACTAACTGGCACTAAGCTGTTTATAACATGATTAAATAAATAATTTGTTTTAAAATCAATCTTTTATTACATGCAAGTCATTTAGGAACATCCTGTATTACAACTAACTGCCTCTTGTTATAAATTGGAAATTCTCGAAAATTTGCATTTCATGTTTAAGCTATGATTTGTGGAACCCTTTAAAATTAGGTCCCACTTGTGATATTCGGGAATTTCGAAATAAATTTTAACTCATATTTTTTGAAATATGGCACCAATCATTTTGGATGCTATGAAAATTGCATTACGTTGCTTTGGTTCATAAATTGAAAAATGGTAATTCCTAAAAACTATGTACGGTACTAGATTCTTCGCAAACATCATATTTTTAATTTTTTTTTAGTAAGTTACAGGATAAGTACCTGTTGTAGTTATACAAGAAATAAAGGGCAGCCGAAAATTGTAAATATTAGATTTTTCCTTTCATCTTGTAAATCTAGAGTATTATGCAAATTTTTTTGACAACTCAGTTTCCCTGTTAAAATTTCATAATTTTTTTTGCTATTCCAAACTATATTTTCGTAAAATAAAGTTTTGAACCATATTTATGCTAAAATGCACCAACCACATTAAAATCTACAAAGAAAGGGACCGAGAGATTATCGTTAACATATTTTAACACCAAATTTGCCAGGAATGTTTTCATTTTATGTAAATGTTTCGCGATATTTCTTTTGTTTTCGCTGATTCAAGAATTTACATTGTAATATATTATGACGAAATTTTATTCCGATCGATGTCAATTCTTAGAAAGGTTAGATGTAGAGAATAAGTGCCGCACGAATAAATAATTAATTTTATACTCGGAGGAATAGACAAGATATTGTAAGGTGGAAAAAATAGAGGCATTATTAGGTGGAATAATATTTTATATTAATATATAATATTTGAAGTATATCCTTGAACACTAGACATGTATTCAACTTGTGTAATACCTGTTTCATCCATATTTCGAAAGAACGACTGATGTCAAATATGAGACAATCATTACAGACAATATACGAGATAAATTAAAAAAATTATATAAAAATATAAGTATAATCTCCCTCGACCACATGCTGATATCATGGAGTACGGTACTTTATTTGAGGTAAAATGAAACCTAGAATATGTTCAACTTTTATCCGTAAAATGACATATTTTAACAATGTTCATAGAAACTCCTTTACCATAATAATCACAACTAAAAATATCGGCAGTGATTATGAAATAGGTGGTTTTATACAGTGTGTCAAAGATTTTTGAAGAAATATTCCGTAAGCCAATACTTCAATCACCTGGGGAGGCTGGACGCGACCAATAAAATCTCAGATAGTTCAGTAAATTATCTTATCAACAAGGCCATACTACTTAATTTTGTAACAGAACTTTTGGAGAAATTACCTTCCAAATTTCGAAAAGTTGCTACATTTTAATTTGTTAAATTTTTGTTGGTGCTGTCGATTTTATTTATAAACTGCGTAATAAGGTTGGACGAAGTTATCTTTTGGTCGGTTTTAAATCTGTTGTAATATTATACTACAGGCAGCATTGATGGAGATATATGAAACATTATTTTATAAATTATTTAAAATATTCTTCATTATTTTATAAAACAATAATAAATTTGTTTTGAAACAAAAATACTTCTGCAGAAACTTCTTTGCTCTCAGTTGTAATCCTCGGATTGAATTCATCAATACTTTTGGACTGTGTTTTGTATACAACTGAGTTAAGGCACCCACAAATCAAAAAAATGTATGGTAGATAAGTTAGAATTTCTTCTAATGATTCATCTGTAGAAAAAAATTATTTTTAGATATAAATGACCATCTGCATCAGTTAAATCATCTGTCTCATGTATCATGAGGAATTAATAGTCTATTATTGATAGATAAAAAAGCAAGACAATCCCCAGAATACCAGCCCAAACGTTAACTTTCTGTTATCACTTCGTACGATCCCCTCCAAAGACATGATAATTTTCATCGCCCAATACCGACAGTTCGATTATTTAGATGTCCATTAAAAACGAAGGTACCTCAACACCAAGAGAAATATTTTGCAAATGGATAAGTTTGGCAATAGTGGAATTTGACAAAACATCAAAACGAAATCATCTATATAATCTGTGTTTTCTAGGGGTAGAGTTTATTTAATTTCTTCCTCTCAGTCGCACTAAACGCAGAGTCTTGGTACAAATTATAATGGCGCAGGTTCATCCATTACTCGTCCATAAACTTTGTTTTTATTTACAGCTGAACCAGTCTCTGAAAACTTTCCCTAAAAATCCAAGAGGTGGGTACCAGTGGTCCAGGCTTCATGTTGCTGCTGATCTCCTAGCACAAATCATTCCATTTCTTTCGCGATCCGACCTAAAATAAAATTCGAAGATATTCAAAGCTGTGGCTGCACCAGTATTTGGAGATTGCAGTATGACTGGCTACATACACTAATCGACCCTTCAGATTTCCAATTACAAACGAATTGACGAAAACCAACTGAATATGTCCTCTTTGATATATTAATTTAGGTGTTTCCTACGTGTACAGCAGCCATATTGAATTTCGGGCTAAAGATAAAAGGTGGGAAGTTTTTAAATTGATTCCGTGTATAATTTAAAAATTAATGCTTTTTATGAGCATTCTCTACTATAGACTTTATTCTTTTAAGGTATATCAAAGTTTCCTCGACAAAATGAGACGATAATAATAAACAAATAAAATACTGTAGACAATTAGAGTGGGCAGCAAGTTAAGTTTACACTCAGCGGAAACAATGCTATCACATTTCGAAGAATGCGCAATTTCATTCAGGTTTACTTTGTATATATTGAGGTCTAATTATAATTGTTTCATTGCTACTATGCATTACATATAGTAAATTGGACAGATCCTGAAATCAATAATTATCAGAAAACAATTATTATATACTTCATTATTATTTATTGAGCGTTTGATTTACTATAAATCCCTTGAGAGACAAATCCACCTAAAAGGTTATATTTAATTCTATTCGCCTGGTAGTATCTATCTACACTGTAAAAAAAAGTAAGTCTTATATCACTCATATATCGCTCAGAAAGTTATCAGTTTGAGTCCACACCCTACTGGGTTGAATTTTTACTCATTAATTATCACACACATTATCATTATCGACAGGAGATATATTGGCCTATTATATCACACATATGGAGTAGGGCAATTGAGAACTAGGGAGAATCTCGAGCGATTGCGTTAGATATTTCGAAGGCATTCGACGGAGTTTGGCATGACGGATTGCTCAACAAACTGCCGTCCTTTTGACTGCCAGCAGCGCCTCTCCGCAGCTGGCTTGCCAGTTTCCTTAAGAACCAATCTCTGCACGTTGCAATTGATGGACACATCTCAGACACATTCACCATAAATGCGGGAGTGCCTCAGGGCGCGA
This sequence comes from Pissodes strobi, assembly GCA_016904865.1. Classification (NCBI taxonomy): domain Eukaryota; kingdom Metazoa; phylum Arthropoda; class Insecta; order Coleoptera; family Curculionidae; genus Pissodes; species Pissodes strobi. The sequence goes on from MU190340.1 coordinate 10,018, forward strand.
TTCTTTCACCAACTCTGTTTCTCATCTATATCAATGATCTGCTTGTAACATATTTGTACAACATAAAACACTGCTAACCGAAACAAAAAATCCTGTTTACAGTTTTGCAGATGACAGTACCCTTGTCTCCCAATGTAAATCAGAAAAACCTTTACCAGCGGCTGAGACTTATCCCTGCAGACAGGAGCAGATTACAGCAATTAATCAAGATCTGGATAAAGTTCGCTATTTCGCAACAAAAAACAGTATGCACCGCAGCAGCTACTCTTGCTCTACAAAGCGCAAATAAGACCGTGCTTAGAGTATTGCTAACACCTTTGTGGTGCCGCACCTAAGAACACCCTAAACCTGCTGGATTCCATTCAGAAGAGAGCTGTGCGTCTCGTCGGCGACCCGGAGCTGACCCGGGATCTGGGTAGTCTGGAACACCGCAGACATGTGGCCGAGATTTCCCTGTTTTATAGATATTTTTACGGCAGATGTTCCCAAGATTTGGCTTCCCACCCCCAGCAGCACCTGTCAGATAGTCACGACAGATGGGTAGGACGCACCCGTTTGTCGTAAAACTGAAAATACCTAGAACGCCACTTTACAAGGACTCCTTTGTCGTTCGCACTGTATCACTGTGGAACTCACTCCCAGGACATCTTTCTCCCCCTAATTACAACCTACAACTCTTTAAGATCCGTGTCAATTAACATCTTCGCAACACGCATCGCTCGTCGATTGCCATAGGATCTCCCTGTATTTTGTCTGCCACTGCCATAAAAAACACACACTTATCTAACAGTTTTTGCTTGTTTCTTACCTAACACTAAAATGTCTTGGCGTAGGCTTCTGGTAGCCTTGGGTTTAAAAGCATTTTGCTGGTTCATATAAAACTTTAAATTTCACAGCAATAAAATAAGCATGTGCAAAGCGGAGAAAGATTAAATATTCAAATATCACAAGTGATTCAGAGCATTTCGCCTATTCTTTTAGAGAAAGGAAATATACAGAGCCTAACTGAGTCAAAGCATACAACTTCTCTCTTCGTCCCCACTGACTCATGACTCTTCTTTCCTCACAAACATCATCTCAGCAATGACAAAAATGTTTGATATTGTGATGTCAGACATTTTTTAATCCCAGCTTAAAGTTTAGACTATTTTTCAACTGCCAACTTTCTAGCTTACCATATCACTTCTATCCGGAGTCGTTAGGTCATCCACCATACTCATACTCATCTCTATTTTAGATACGTCTTTGCTCTCTGATTGCTAGTACAAGCACGGTATAAATAAGTACTCTGGTACAAGTTTAATTTCCTGTGTAATTGTTTTTGCTGATATCTCTTTAGACGTAGCCATTATTATTTTTATAATATCATTCACAGGAAAACTTGGGTTGTATAGTGTCCTAAATGAGAAAAAAAAGGTTATATGAGCACAGGTTTTTTCTAGACAAAAGTATTAGAACTGTCTAGTATTTGTTCCCAATATTTATTATATTATTATGATGTACTGATGTAATATTGAAGGGGTGTAATCGGTGCTTGATTTTAAGACAAATAGTTCATATAATCATATGCCTATTTTCGCTTTATTTTTTATATACAGGGTGATAAAGATTTGTTTGAATTTTTTTTTTAATCACTACAAACCAAATTAGATATTTTTATTAAGCTTTGTGGGCGAACCGAAAAAAAATCAATTTTCGTTATTAACCAGTGGCGTCCCAATTAATGTAATCTTGATTAATTTGAAAGAAAAAAGTGATACGTTACTGCTTTTTCTAAAAACAAAAATGTTGCTTCATTTTTAATAAAAAGAATATCTTGATTTTTTTTGTATTATGAACTGTATTTCAGTAAAAAAAAATACGACGACATTTATCTGTACGTAAAAATAAAACGTTTTTACAATTAAAGTACTTTGTACACTTTTTATTGAAATAATTCTTGAACAAATAGATAGGTAACTAATATCCATTTCTGATTTAATAATTAAAATTTATTGTTAGCAAATGAATAACAATTTTGTGAAACGAAACGAAAATAGTTAATTTCATCTTTTCTTCTCATATTAAGACGCACTCTTTGAAAAATGCCTTTATTATTCCTTATTATATTTTGGAGTACCGTGTACCAGAGCTTTAAGATGCCCCTACTAGAGTACTGTAAACCAGAGTTTCACGATACCCCTATTAGGAAAAGTGAAGTGGCGATTTCAGTAGCTACTATTGGTGTCCACCAGTACTTTTTAAAAATTCTCTTCCCTCCTTTTTTTCTTCTGCACCATCGTGTCTAAACCACATTCTATTTTTAATTAAGATTAGCCATCCTTCAAGCATTATGGGCAAATCCTCCTCTAGAAATCGGCGATAGTTATTGCCATTTAGCCTTCCTCCCAGAAAAAAATGGTCGAATTAAAGCTTTTAACAATTTTAGCCCAGTTATTTATTGAAATTTAATCTTCATAGTTGAATTCTGCATTTGCAACCAGATTTTCTTCCGCCAAGACATTAGCATGATGAAAATTTCTGATTGCGTTTCTTGAGAAGTTAGCTTTATCTGTGAGCATTATTTCAGAGTCAAACAAGAGATTTTGGGTAAAATATTTTTTAAATGTTCCTGTTTCAATCAAACTCCTTGCTATGTTGCCCTATCTGGAAAAAGACGTTGATTCAATCGCCTAGTCTCCGGCTCCGGTGCGCTGCCATCAGCCAAATCATACATGTAATGAATGTCTGTCAACTCCTGATTTTGTAAATTTAATCATTTTTTTAATAACACTGTACAGATTTTTCATGGAAGTGACATACAGAATAAAGGGAGATCATATGGCACTCGGCGAGCGGTCTGTGTGCGAAGATTCTGCACGGTGCGGTTCTTGAACAACCTATAGCTACTTTGTAATTAGCGGGAAGCAGATGTCCTAGGAGCGAGTTCTGTGATGCAGTGCGCCAGACAAAGGCGTCCTTGTAAAGTGATATTCTAGGGGTTTCCATGGATGCGGTCTTGCCGTCTGTCGTGACTGTCTGACAGGCGTTGCTGGGTACAGGATGAGTCGGACGAAGTCCTGGGAACATTTGTGAGCAATATTCTAAGCACGATTCTATTTGCACTTTGTAGAGCAAGAGCAGCTGCAGTGGTTTATGCAGTCTTTTGTTGCGCACCAAGCTTCTGCGAGGCTAATTTTACGATGTTAGCAATGTGGTCATGCTAGGACATATTGCTGTTGACCGAGACATCCAGTAGTTCGATTGACGAGGAAAAAGAAATGGTCGATCATGCCATAATAATGTCAGGGCCGGTCGTATTTGCTTTCTTTATAAACGTGGCTGCCTGGGTTTTTGCTGCATTGAACTTGACCAAATTTGTGTCGCCAAAAGTTCAAACTTTCTCCAGATCTTGATTAATTATTGCTGTAATCTGCTCCTGTCTGCGGTGATAAGTCTCAGTCGCTGGTGAAGGTTTTTCTGATCTAAATTGGGAGACAAGGGTACTGTCATCTGAAAAACTGTAAACAGGATTATTTGTTTCGGTCAGCAGGTAATTATTGTAGATGAGAAATAGAGCTGGTGAAAGTATTGCGCCTTGAAGTACGCCTACATTAATGGTGAATGTGTCCGAGATGTGTCCGTCAACTGCATTTTAATTATCAAATTAAGTAGATTTAAGTTTAGTATAAAAAAACTGAACTGTCAAAATTAGAAATATAACACATTAATCAAAGAACATGTAGAGAATTTTAACATCCTGCTTTTACTTTAGGCATATGCGAATAATTGTTTTTCTTTATTTTTCTTTACTGCAAAATTGTTCAAGGTACGAAGAAAAAACAAGAAACTTTTTTATTACAAAATAAAGCATATATAACATCCTTTTTGCTTTTATATAAATCAGTGGCTTAATTATTTTTTTCGCAAAAGATGTATTTTTATACCAAGCTTACACACGCAAAGCCTAATATAAAAATATCTTGTATGGTTTCGGAGTTATTAAAAAAAAAACAACCGATAATTTTGCATGACAGTGTGCTGTCTAAAAACTGCATGAGTTTATCTTCATATTTTTCCAAAATATGAAAATGACCGAATGCAGTTTTTTTAAAAAGACACGCTCGAATATTTCCCGAATAAGGACATGGTTTTAAAAAATAAATTTTTATTATTTTTTAATACAAAAACGTACACGTAACTGTAAACAAAATAAAGAGAGGCAAAATTACGATTTTTTTTAATCCAAAACCAGACATTTTTAATAATGTATTTTGACTTTACTTTGACGTTATTTATAAATTGTCGCTGTCATCGTAAGTTTACAATGGAATTATCATAGATACGTACGACGCAATTATCGCCGTGCTCTTTCAGTCTCTACAGTGCAATTATCGCTGTATTTTCCGATAATTGCACTCCTCTAATGGGATGTTTACACACGAGGGAAATAATCATTGTAACATATTTAAAGCATAATAGTTATTGAACGTAAACATATTCTGTGTAACAATTTCGCGGATGTTACTCAAGTAGACCATCGGCGTCTATGAAAATGGTTTCAATTCAAATATTTCGGCCAATGCCATTTGTCCCGAATAAGAGAAATGACTGGTTGTAAAATTTAAAGATTCCCGAGAAATATAAATAATATGTGCTGCTTTGAAGAGTTAAGTTTTCGGGGTTTTATAGTTCGCTATGGTCCAAGCCCTACTTTTACTATTTTGCCTCGAAGTTTTGATAACAGAAAAACATTACTTGGGACGAGAAAAATCAGCATGTTTCGACACACTGTATAATCATGATAAACCCAAGTGTCATCCATTATAGCGTTCGAGTCAAGTAATTTGTGAAATTATCCTTAAATTTGCAGCCACCATCATTCGCTTTGATCAGCGTTCATTAATTTTCTAACCAAGAAGTTGGTATTTTATGAACTTTGATTATTTTTATCATTTTAGGCATTCATTTTGCTTGTAACTACTTCTAAAACCAAAATACTAATGATCATCATGGTTGCTTAAAAATTCGAAATTAGCGTTATCGCCTTGAGATTTTTATTTATCTTAAATGATCAAGTTCATTTATTTGAACGTAACTCAATTGTCTCTAGTTACTTTTCGCAGATAACTTTGACTAAAAATAGTATGGTGTGGTTACGCGTGCAATTCTGTTGGATCTGCCAAAGGCTTTCGACAGTGGCAACCATGGTTACTAATTGAGTAAAATAAAATTGTATGGTATGAAGTTTGGAGATCAGCTTTTTGAGTCTTACCTCACAGAGAACACGAGGTGTAACTGAAAGTGACAAGAATGACTAACGAATGGTGTCTAACTTCTTATATATATTTTGAAGCCACTCGTCTACATACACATCTACAATTAATATGGCCAAAATCGTACACACTGATTGATGGTTTGTCGATGATATCCCAATAACACGTACTACGAGAGCGTGAACTTATGTAAAGAATTTTTCCTAGATTCCCCATCATTTTTTCTTAAGCAAGCAAATGTAATATTGAAAAACTTAATGAGATGATATTTAAAAAAAGCTAATTATTAATAATGGATGACATGACATGTTAAGTTGATCATTAAGGGCGTAAGTTTATTTAAAGGTGATTTAATATATAAAAAGCTTGAGCACCCTGGCGCTAAATAGCCACAATAGGCAATAATTTTTAATCATCAAGTATGAGCTAAGTCTAAAAGTTATTCCTACTCTCATCATTTGGTTTTATCCTGGGTGCCTTAAAATCAGACCAGCATTTTACCCTTTACTACGTAAATTCCGTCTAGCATTATTTTAAAATGGAGGGTGCTCCATTAGGTAATTTCAAAAAAATCCGTAGACACAAAACACTTACCGAATTCGTTATTTCTGCTGTTAGTTTTTATCTTTAAATGAGTAAATAAAGATACATTTTCACTTGACTGAGAATGTGGTCAAACTAATTCACCAGCAGAATCCTTTAGTTTGAAGATGGCATGATGATTCTTTCATTCATAAAGAATATGTTTTTGCTCTGATGAACTGGATATGTCCAAATATAATATGACCAATTGACTTACATCATATTTCCCAATGCGCTGTAGTAGACAAAATGTTTATCATGGCAACATGATCCATACATGTTGAATAAACACATACAGGTGATGTCGGAAACTGTTAAAGCAACCCATTGAATAAACCTTTTGTTCCTGTTTTGCAAGATAAATGCGAATACTCTGAATCTTGTATAAGCACTAATTCACTGATACGAACCACTGTTGTGTATATTCATTGTAATATTGTCTGGAGTTGATTTGAGTCAAATTGTGCTAATTTGCAAATAAGCTAAAGCAACATATTAAGTCGTCGATTGTTTAAATAAGAAGGTTATCTTAACGACTTAGGTGAAATTGGAACATTGCTTGTATCAGATGTCAGTAGAAATATGCGTCAACAGTGTTAATTTTTAATGGAATGGTCACCGGCGGTATTATCGCTTTTTCTGAATAGGCTTTATTCGTTGATCCAAAATAAAGTCGCATTGCGTTGAGAATATCGTTTTGCTGCATCATATACCTCATATATCTATGTTTTAGAATGATTCGCACCATTTTCTCTAGATGAAGGAGTATCCAGGGCATTCATATTTTTGAAATATTGAGGAATTGTTCTCTAAATTTTCTATCAAGTAATGTATTTAGAGCTTCAATACTTCATATCTAAATTGAGTAGATTACTATTACATCTCTTGGTTTTTCCCATGAGTTTCCACTTTCAATGAACTCAGTGCTAGTTTACAGATGCGAGGTTGTGTTAGAGCCATAGAGGGATCATAGCAAAGTAGACAATCAAATATCTTGGTTAACCCAGCAGATGTTCTTCCAATATCTTATGTATGGAATAAACGGGGAACCCCAGGAGGCAGATGTAGGTATTAGAGAAATCAATGAGAAAAAGTATTAGTCACAGCTAAAAAAATAGCTATTGAAATAGCATGATCTATGTCCTGGAGATAGGGGTCCTTTGCATTTATTGCAGTAGGTACATTATGGTCATTATTTTCTATGGTGGACAAATCCTGTGGTTTTAAAATAGTAGATTTAAAATAGTACTGATATATTTCTAGAGAGAACGTGGTAAGTGTTTTTAACTAACCATGGTCTCACTAGCTGATTGCTAAGATTATACAAGAGTTGTTATCCAGAATATGGCTTCCACATATATTCAGCATAATGTAAAAAACCATAATCATCCTCATACTGGCACACATCATATTAAAAGTATCAGCCCCTCGCTATAATTTTCTACGTTAAATGGGCACATACCGCAACTTCTAAACCCATTTTGAGTCGATTCTTTGATAATGCTGGAAGGCGCTCTTTATTATTTTATTTATTATTTATTTATTCTCAGCTTATTTTCATGGTTCTCGTTCTCAAGGCACTACTTTCTTACAGTATTTCTACAACATAGTGTTATGGGCCTAAGCACTTCAATCTATAAATTGGTTCAAATGCGTCAAATTTGGATATAAAGCGAAAAGCTCAATTCCACTTTTTGAAGAGTATTGCGAAATATCCAATGCGGTATGTGACACATGGCCATCAGTGAACATGAGAATAGTTTGTTTTGCTCATTTAACCACGGTACAAGCATGTTGGCATGTGTTTAAAAAATATTAGACACACATTCAACCAGAATCAGACCGCCCTGCTGCCCAACTTTTATTAAAAATATGTGCTATGTGGCTGGGGCTGCGCTTGCACTTAAAAATTACCATCGGGGGATCTAATTCACCTGCTGTATTAGCTGTGACTAACACAGTCAGGTTTCCTTTTTCGTCATTCGTTCCGGTCTTGCATCTCCTTTTTCGCCAGAACTTTACTGTCTTCATCAACCTTCAAAACCCAATGACGTCGAATAGATTCTTCAAGTTTAAAAATATTCCTCAATTTTTGGATGCCAGTTTTTAAGCAGCAGCTCGAATATATCAGCAATACCAGAAAAAAGGTATTGGTGTCACATCTTGAATACTTTGAATACTTTTTCTCGTGCCGGTGGAAACGACTTAGATGAAATTGGAACATTGCTTGTATCAGATGTCAGTAGAATTATGCGTCAACAGTGTTAATTTTTAATGGAATGGTCACCGGCGTGGCGGCGGTATTAACACTTTTTCTGAATAAGCTTTATTCGTTGATCCAAAATAAAGTCGCATTGGGTTGAGATTATCGTTCTGCTGCATCATATGCCTCATATATCTATGTTTTAGAATGATTCGCACCATTTTCTCTAGATGAAGAAGTATCCAGGGCATTCATATTTTTGAAATATTGAGGTATAGTTGTCTAAATTTTCTATCAAGTAGTGCATTTAGAGCTTCAATACTTCGGAACTAAATTGAGTATATTACTAATATATCTCTTGTCTTTCCCATGAGTTTCCACTTTCAATGAACTCAGTGCTTGTTTACAGATGCGAGGTTGTGTTAGAGCCATAGAGAGATCATCGCAAAGTAGACAATCAAATATCTTGTTTAACACAGCAGATGTTCTTCCAATATTTTATGTAAAGAATAAACAGGAAACCCCAGGAGGCAGACGTAGGTAGGTATAAGAGAAATCAATGAGAAAAAGTATTAGTAACAATTAAAAAAATAGCCTTTGAAACACCATGATCTATGTCCTGGACATATGGGCATATGGCATTTATTGCAGTAGGTACATTATGGTCATTCTATTCTATGGTGGGCAAATCCTATGGTTTTAAAATAGTAGTTTTAAAATAGTACTGATATATTTCTAGAAAGAACGTGGTAAGTTTTTGCAACTTACCATGGTCTCACTAGCTGATTGCTAAGATTATACATATTCCGGTCTTGGATACTTTAATCTCCTTTTTCGCCAGAACTTTACTGTCTTCATCAACCTTCAAAACCGAATGACGTCGAATAGGTCCTTCAAGGTTAAATATTCCTCAATTTTTGCATGCCAGTTTTTAAGCAGCAGCTCGAATATATCAGCTATACCAGAAAAAAAGGTATTGGTGTGACATCTTGAATACTTTGAATACTTTTTCTCGTGCCGGTGATAAATTTCTTCTTGCTTCTAGCTCATCTCGCATATATAAATGAGACGTACCACTTTCGGCCTCAGCGACCATGCATTTATGAACGGACTTGAGTGTTTGTTCTCTTCGTTTATAAGATGTTCATTGCACACTGTCCAGAAGCTGATCCTTATTTACTGTACTTTGAAAGGAAAGAGATAAGATCCACTTCTTCAAAATAGCCTATTTATTGGTGGTTAAAAGGGTACTAGCTCTCATTCGGCAATACAACTGGTAATTTCCCGGATGGTTTATAAAAGAGTGTTACTCTGGGCACTGAATATATTTAAGCAGATATAGCTACGGGAATTCCTCTTCAAGTAGCTGTCTGTTCCATTTGTTTGTTAGTGTTTATAAATTACATATAAGAAAATATTCCATTAGACTATATTGTTATTTCACATTTAAACGGATCCGTTACAGTGCCCCCATCCCTTCGGTTTTCCAATAGGGTTAATTTCTTAGCACCCTATGGCTCCCATCTAGCACTCAACTTACAGAGCGATTACAAAAAATTTTACCGGGGGGAGCTAATGTTTCGCTATTCCCTCAGTTTGTATATTTCCGTTAAACCTTTAGCACTAATTAGCTAATCTAGCACCCAACTTACAAGGTTAGCACCACACCACCTCTCAAGTTTTAGAACAGTTTTACTGGGGGGGGGTCAATTCCATGCTTGCCTCCCGTTTTTTTTTTTTTATGGCAGTGGCACACACACTAAAGGTAGATCGTATGGCGCTCGACGAGCGGTGTGTGTGCGAAGATGTCGATTGACACGGTTCTTGAATATTTGTAGGCTGTAACTAGTGAGAAACAGATGTCCTGGAAGTGAGTTCCGCAGTGATGCAGTGCGCCAGACAAAGGAGTTCTGGTAAAGCGATGTTCTAGGTGTTTCTAGTTGTACGACGAACTGGTGTGCTCCTGCCGTCTGTCGGTACTAATGGTACTAATTTAAAATTTTAACACCAAGTACCCTATACCAAGCACTACCTAGCACCCAAACTAACCCAACTTACAGAGCTAGCGCCAAACTCTCAGAGGAGTTACAGAATATTTTAACCGGTCGAGGTTATTAAAATTCGCACCACCCTCGCCGAAGTATTAATTTAGGGTCCGTTAAGGTAGCCCCACAGTTCATATTTTTTCACCACAATGCTAGCACAGTTCGATTATAACTAGCACATCCTAACATCTCTTGTTTAAGCTAGCACACCAATAGAACCAGCATTCTTAAATACAGCGCAATTAAAAGTTTAATTTTCTTATTTAATCAAAAATTTGAATTGGACGTATCCCTTAGTGGCTGTAACTGACAACTGGTATAAAATATTTTTAAGTAAAAACTGCAGTTTATCGGATTTTGTCAAAATTACAAACAAAATTCGGGTTTGTTTTAGAATATAAATAAGGGGGGTATGGTGCTAGCTCTGTAAGTTGGGTGCTAGGTAGTGGGGGCCATAGTGTGCTAAAAAATAAAGCTATTTGAAAACCGGGTGGGGGGGTGAAGGTCCTGTAACGGAAGTCTTTTAAACCCTACTTTCATATTTCCTACCCTTTCAGTATTTAGGAGTTTTAAATGCTGATTTCATTATTTAATAATTTTGTAATTCTGTTCCCATAACGCGTTACACTATTCATACCCAAAAACTAAAATTGAGATTTAAATGTATTTAAACTAAAAGGTTATTCATCATTCGGTTATGTTACTGATTATTAAAATACCAAATTCTTGCCACTTAACATATAAATATTTTATCAGAGAGAAGTCGCTGTGACTGATTCCATAATCTTCGCACCGAATTTGTTTACTTTCAATAAACATTACTTTTTATTTATTTAAAGTTAACACTGATACGTTTGTCTGTTGGAAGCCGACAGAACATTAAATATGATGTGTGATGACATGGATTGTGTGATTATGTCGACGATATTACAAATTGTGCCTAGTTAGCTACCATGTGTGCTAGCGGCTCCCCTCGCTCCCGTAATTTTTTATAATTTTTTTCTCTAAATCTTCTACATTTATAGCGATGTAAATTTCTTGCAGCATATTAAAAATATTATATTGAGCACCATGCATATATTCTGATATATCATTTCAACTTTCTGTTTTTTTCTTTAGCTTTTTGATCTTCGCATTATTACCATATCCGTCACCGTTTTCTATTTATTTTCAGAAATAGATACAGCGATGCAAATTAATTAATTAATTCATTAATTATGAATAATTAAAAAAAAACTTGTAGACTGGGGGTCATTTGTTAATTCTGTTTACTGATCTTTTGACGTTTTGTGACAAATATTTTTTTACCCCTCCTGGTTTTTTAAGCTGTTTAATAATGGTTGAATTCACATATCAATTCCATCTATGGAATTGTAAATGGAAATTCTTATGGTTTATTGGTGATACAATCAAACTTATTAAACTTAAGACAAAGAATTTTTTTAAATGTAGAAAATATAAGTCGCTGGAAAAATAGATTTATTAATATAAGATGTACAAATGGGTATAAGATTAGATACGCGTATGATAACTAAGGCTCCACTCACTGGCGGTGGAAGATAGCTTGAAATCAAGTCCCAAATCGTTTGGTCAGTTTTAAAAAGTCAAAAAGAAAATCAAGACATTATAACGGAAATGTTTTTTGAGGATGAGTCCTATAATAATGATGGCACCCTGAGAGTAACTGAAGGTTTTGCTACTTTCTTCAAGTCTGTCTTTGCAAATTATGATGTTTGTGACTTTTTGAGCACAAATCTGCTTTTTGTGACACAGTAATAACTTCCAAAGAAGCCGACAATGTCATTAGTAAATATGAAGGGTAATTAGGTCATTCATCCTGAGGGAGTTGTAGTGAATATTTGATCAAACAATTGGCACTAATTTTCAAGTTATATCTTAAAACTTCAGTATAGCCAATCAAATGTAAATCCATTAAGGTGGTGCCCATTTACGAGAGTGGTTCAATCAGCGTTCTTTACGCTGTATCGAAAATTTTTAAGGTGATTTTATTTGACATAGTATATCATTATGTATCATTTAGAATAACAGTTCAAAAAGCCATTTTTTACTAATTTAGCAACATTTTCCCAATATATTCATGAATCTTTAAAAAATAAGGGGCAGGTTGATGTCATTGATCATAGAGAAAGTATTTAATAGGATAAGGCACTTTGTACTGTAGAGTAATAAAGGCTTTATCGAATATGAATGTGTCTCCAAATGTAGTTCACAATTTGTTTAATGCGGAGCAATATATTAAGGTTAAGGTTCCTAATTCCATCTTGTGCAATAGTACATCTGGGGTGCCTCAAGATTCTAACTTGCATCCTTTACTTTTCCTACTAGCTGTAAATAATGTTGTTGATGCTGTTGGGCATTTAGGGGCGTTGTTGTATACCGATGACTTAATACTGTTTTTAGAAACTGCTGCTCAGGAAGACTGTGATAGACTGCAAATTAATTTTGGCAATGTAGCAAATTGGTGAGGCATATTTTAATTTGAATGTAAGTAAGAGTTCATGTAAGTAGTTTTCATTAAACCATAGTGTTTTGGGCAACCAGTATAAAACTTGATTATAGTAGTACGATCTTTCCAATACAATGTGTGGGGAAAGCTTATCGAGGAAATTCAGGAAAAGGTTATGAAAATATATTTTTTAAATAGTTTGGTTTTTATAATGATTATCTGTTGAGCACCTTCAATAGAATATCTCTAGAATCTAGAAGAATTCGGATCTCTTTGTGTACATTATTTAAGTTGTTGAGAGGAAGCATTGAGATCTCTGATATTTTGAAGCAGATACATTTGTATTACATGGAGTTAATGTTTCTACAAAAATAACTTTATACCTTGACTACCCAAGAAAGAATTTATACGAGCTCACCAATATATCAAATGTGTCAATTGTTTAATGTATATGTTTTTGCTATTGGATAATATTTAAGTACCATTAGTTTTTACTGCAATAGATAGTAAGTACCTGTAATTGGCGCACGGTGTTGATACTGTAATGAATAAATAAATAAATAAGTCAAATGAAGCTAGTCGTCTCTACGAACAAAGATATCCAAATCGAATACAGCCTAATCCACTGGCTTTCACAAATGTACATAATATGACTACCTATAGAGGTGAGAGAGTTCCTAAATAAAAATTTTGGCAATCGATATGTCAAGGAGGATCCCGACAATAACAAACAATTTGGATTTAGTAAATACTGGAAATAATAATATATCTAGGTGCACCCATAATTTCATTAAAATAAAAATAATTGGCACATTTTGTTTTGCTATAAAATGTAGTAAAACATTTAATGCTATATTAAATTAATACAACAAATACGAAAAATATTACTTGTCCCAACTGTTTATTTAAGAAAAAAAATGCAAAATATACAAAAGTAAATTAGAAACATATTTTATATTATACATGACTAAATAAGAAACTTAAAAAAAATACAAAACTTGGTCTATAAAACCATCATCATTTTTCAGAATTGTTTACTTGTTTCAACAATTCCGATTGACCTTCCACATACTTATTCAAAGCAAAGGTTCCTTCTGTTCTTTAATAACAGTTTGTTAAAAAAAGAACAACCATTTATCACGCATGGATTTTTCATTCGGGACTGGATGATTTTTTGGTTTAGTAATGAAATCTTGCAAGTAAAATATCTCTTCAAAACAACTATCCGGTTATCTTCTTGATGGTGAAAAAATATATGATGTTAAATAGCTGGTTGCAACAACAAATCGAGACATTTAAATCCCAAACCAGGACATTGGGACAAAGCTCCTGAAATTCGTGACATGTCCCAGTGTAACGGGACGTATGGCAACCCTACCTAAGATTCCCAGGCCTGAATAACCTAAATTACTTTTTCTGGGGATACCTGAAAACATTACTGCATCAAACCCCACTCTTCATAGAAAGGACCTTCAAAAACAGAATAAGAGCTTCATGCAACATAATTTGCAATTCTCCTCGAATATTAGGCAGAATCCGTCAGTCCATGGGAGTTCACTCTTGCAGGATGCTCAAAAAAAATAACGAAAGATAAAGTACCAGTAGTCGGTCCAAAAAATATAGCACCTTATATACTGCAACCGAAAATTCTGATATTTTTTGTTGCGATGTTTATAAATAATAAGTGCACCAAATTAAAAATAATTATCTACGGACATAAGGAAGAAAAACGCATAATACGAGAAAAAAATTGAAACATTGCAATACTGTATAACGAAAATGATATGTTTCTGACCATGTGCATATTGGCATCTTTCATTACCTGAAATATTTACAAGACCATAATTAGTACCTACCCTGTATAAACATAAATACAAAAAAAAACCTAAAATTATGCATTTTGTGTTTCTCAACTTACAAGCTGCCAGTCATACAGATGTTCTCTACTATAACATAACGATATATAAATATTATTTATTATTTCACTTCTAAAATCTGCCTTAATATTATAAAAACTCTATTTTAACATAAACGCTGTTCATCTTTAAGTCTACCGCCCCAAAACTACAGACAACAATCCTTTTAGGTCTCCTAATTTCCAAATATGTATGTATCTCCATATAATCTTGAATGTATTCAAATGTATATTTGAGAAGGTAGGTACCGCCTATTTAATTCTGCTTGATAAAATGCTTACTAGGTAATGTTAAATAGGAGTAGAAAAACTAACTCTTACATATAATATAATAATATCCTGTCTTGTAAGCAAAATGTAACGGTTAGTCGTATCTACATAAAACATCTATTATCTAATTCCTTTATGTGTTTTATTTTAATCCTTTATAATCTTTCCTGTTTATTTAAATTTTGCTCATGAATGTTTTCATGTATATCAAAAAGAAAGAGATTGTTTTAAAAGATGATGTGAAACTCGTAGCACCGTTTGAAATAGAATGTTTGGATTGATATATTGAAACTTTCAACCTATTTGACAGGTTTAAGGTAGCTAATTATTGTACTTTCATATTAATCTGATTTTTAAACAAGGTAGTTATTTTACTAATATTATTATTGACTTTAGCAATTAGCAAGGCGCTTATGTGCTGACCTCGGCTTCAGTTCTTAAGTTAACATTTTCAGAGAATGAGATTTTTTTTCAGAACTGGTAATAATTAGAAGTAGGTATTAAGTTTAATTTAATTTTATTACGTTATATTGAACGTAATAAATCTAACAAGATTGACGTTTTCACGCTCAATCGGATAATTTTGGCAATAAAAGTTTGAAGACTAGATTAGCTTGAATAGAGAGAGGGCCGTGATTGTTATTCCATAATACAGTGTTTTTGACAAGTACTGAAACTGTCTAGTATTTTGAAAAACGGCTGAACTTAGGGGTTGCTGCTGTACTTGATTTATAAATGGCAATAGTAATGCTGGCCTATTGTTCATGTATCTCAACAAATTCATCACATCAGTATTACTATAACCTCCAAATATTAAGTCTTTAGTTCGTTTGTTGCTTCTTGAATATGAAATATATCGAAACTGTCCAATATTTTCAGAACGGATTAAGATAGAAGAACGAATTTGTTACGCAAAGATTACTGGTTATGTTCAATTCATAAATGCCAAGTCTACTGTTCTTAGATACTGCGACTAACTTAATTTTTTTCTATCTAACCCTCCTTCATTATTGCTCGATTCATAAACGTCAATGGCAAAGTTGTCCAGTTTGTCATTTTTTAGTACATTATTTATGTTGAAAAAGAATCGTTGATTCAACGTTAGTTAAGAAATATTGAATGAAAATTACAAACAGATTACATCCTTCTTGATATAATTTTAGTTTATCCCCAAATCCACAAAGAAAAAAATATAATACCCTAAAATTCGCTTCATTCGAAAGCCATAAGCTGAATGTTTTTTTCTCTTCATAACTCAGCTGTTATTTTACACAACGTAGGTATTTTTTTCTCAAAATAAAACGAATGTGTAATTCGTTTTGCAGTAGTTTTTGTATCATCATTGATATCCATTTCTTTCTGTTTTATTTTGGTGATTTGTTTGGGTTTCCTGACGTGATAGCTTCTATATTGTTGACTCTTCAATCTTAGTCCTTTTTGAGCACATTTCAACTATTTTTGAAGCACCGGTTGTAAGGTTTTGTTGTTTAAGGACATTGTAGACGTTAAAGATAATAACTTTTTCATTTATAGACCTTTACTAACTCGTTTCACAGCAGTCATTTACCCTCTAATATAAAGATTATCATAGGCAGATGTATCATGAATAATGTTTGAATGCAGCGAATTGCAAGTACTACGCCTATGTAATAGCCGACAAAAGGTTGTAAATTTGGACTTTTTTCGGCTTCTCGAAGGTTTTAACTTTGAACTATCTTTGGTCCCCCTGCATGCATTTTTGTTAATTTTTTTTTTATTTCTAAGTTGAATATATTCAATACAAGAGTGTTTTTAATTCAGAGGTCTCAGAGGACTTAATTTTATTACAATTTGAATTATTTCATTTAAGCGACATTGATTCTTCAAAACTTCACACTTTGAATTCAATCACATCGTGACACTTTTTCTCAATTTCTACTGACATTGAGTTTCCAGTAATACTCAGTACTTATTGTCAATTTTATTAACACTTTTTAATTTTTTTTCCAACTGTTAATTTTCCCTAAAACGTAACATTTGCGTAAACACAGAAACCAGAGGATTGAAATATTTAAAACTTTCAACTGATAGCTAACTACCTGCAACTAAATAATAATGACCTTTTTAAGATGCGGTAATCTGTTTGTAAATAGGGTGTTTGGTACTTTCTATATTAAAATACTCTAATTTAACGTCACTTTGGGGCATTTTAAATTCTAAAAGCTGAGCAGATTTTGTTATAAATGTTTTGACCCTCAAAGTAATTTTCAATTTTCAATGATTTTATGGATTTCTAAATACGGTCCCGTTAACTACAATTTATTTTAATATGGAATTTAAGAACTAAGTTGTTGTATTTAATAAACTTCAATGCATATTTTTGCAGTTTGCAGTTGCAGTTTGATTTTACGCTATAAAAGATTGTAAATTTTATTTTATATGCTGTATTTAGAAACAAAAGAAAGATTCCATATTTTGTGGCATAGATTATTCGGTTAATTGATTATAAATTCATTTATTTCATTTCTTGTTAATATCTTTAGCTGCAGCATTTATTCATGTTAATTAATTATACATACGATTATTAATACAAAATAAGTATTAGCTATTATAACACTGTTGTTGCAGTAAGTGGCTATTCTGATCATCTCTTTTATTATGTTGTCCTCTAGCACCTTGTGACTGCATTATTTTAGAGTGCATAATCTATTGGCTCACTTAGGTTCATCAAAGAACTAAAATAAGAATAATTGCGATATTAGTTTAACTTTGCTTATTTATATTACAATAATTATGTTTACTTGAAGTTCTGTATTTAAGACCTGAGTTAATAACCTACCTTTGATCCTCGTTGGATCGGTTAAATTTATCTACTACTCTCGGTTTGAATTGACCTCGGGCTGATATGACTTGTTGGGGTCACTGATTTGAGATACTGCTGCTGTTTTCTTGTTTACCTATAAGTCGAGAATAATGGTTTGTTATTGTTATTACATTTTTCTTTCTCTTCCAAGGGAAAAAAACTAGTACCTTTTGCTTATTTTCTTCTAAGACTTGTTGATTTCTGCATAGATTGCTTATTGTTGTTTCTTCTCATAGTGCTCTAGGAATTTAGGGCGTATTCCTCACATGTTTCCCCGTGGTTTCCTCTTGTTTTTATTTTAATTTCCTCTTAACCGTCAATATTTGTTTTTCTTTATTATGATTTAGTAAATTTTGAGGCTATTTTGTGGTTCCACCTTCTTACCGACAGCTGTGGACTTTTGATTTGCGATTTCTACTTTACATCTATCTTTTCCAGTTGCATGATATAAGTTTTGTAATATTCAATTGGAATCCTTGAATATTAGCAATGGGCTATTTTCCTAAATTATTCCTGTCGATTCGAATGTTGAACAGTTTATTATTTCGTTTAGGAATTTTCCCTATTATTTATTGAAAAATTTAATTTTAGACCATTAGTTGTTGCTTCCGCAATAATTTTACAATGCTTAGCTTTCGTTTATTATCTTAGAATTATTCCTCGTATCGACTATTTCTTTATTTCGATAGTTTTTTTCTTAACTGACGTTTTTCTCCTCCAAATTCCTTCGAAGTTGCAAATGCAAATTGATTGAACCGATGATCTCAGCCTTCTAGAAATTCCTACTGGGAAGACAGAAAATGTCTGCTGAACTGTAGTGGGTGACTCAACTTTTAGTATTGCTGGGTCTGGTAACACATCAGTTACGTCGATTTTGCATTTTTTTTTTCATTAGAAAGGGGTTATTCTGTAGAGTAGTTTAAGCCAAAAAAAAATCGGAGGATCAGCCACATTTAAGTCGACAAAATGTCCCCAAAGTTCGAGTTATTTTTTCGGCCCAAATGTGGCGGATTCTCCGATTTTTTTGGCTTAACCTACTCTATAGAACACCCCCTTTCTAGTGGAAAGAAAGAAAACTTCCAAAATCGACACAACTTATGTGTCACCAGACCCGTATTACTTTTTATCCTACCCATCTAGGATATCGGGGGTTGAGTCCCATATTTGTGTTTTACATGACCGGTTTATAGGGATATTAACACTGCGCGAGGTAAGATTTTTTTGGAATTTATTTTCTTTTACTGTCTGCTGGCACAAGGATATTGTTACCAAGTCCAAACTTGTAAACCTTGCTACCTTTGTCTAAACTTGCACAAACCTTATTTACCTAGCCAAATCTGTAAATTTGGGAACATTTGCCTGATCTTATTCATAGCCGGGACCTTTAAGCATAGCCTGTCATAACATGGATCTTTAAGCAGAGCCTGTCATAACAGGGACCCTCAAACATAGCCTGGTATATTAGGGACCAGCCTGACATGGCAGGGACCTTTAAGCCTAGCCTGTCGTAAGGGCGACTATATAAAGCCTAAATCTACATATAGGGAACTTGACTACATACCAAATGCGAAAAATGTTTGGTGGGTGGATTGCATACAATATCTACATTGTTTGTTTTGGTACTCCATGTCTTTGCGATAATAAACATTTGCCGTTGAACTTTTAACAATGAGTGTAACGACATCCATCCTTCAACTATATTGCAGAGTATCCGCTGGATCAAAGCTTGAAGATCCGATATGCGCCAATGTAGAACTGTTGGCATCGGGACCGAGCGAAGAGAGGCGCAACCTGCGCACTTGGATGCTTGGGCGTTGGTTATTGTTATTGTTGAGAAGAAAATTGGTAATTTTGCTTTTTGAAATTCGATGTTACTTTCCTGCTGCATTTTCCAAATTTGTAAAATTTGATTGTTCATATCGTCCTGACCCATTAACTCCTTCTCACTCTCACTATCGCCACTAACGTCTTGTACGCGAACTATCGGCCATTGTTTCTCACACTAAAAAGTTACTCTTATTTAGGTTTTTCTCCATGGTTTATTACAACTAGCAGTTATCCCACTTCTGATGTTAGCTTTAATGTAATTTTACTTTCATAAAACTAGAAATAATGTAAAAATTAGCTCCAAACACGACTTCTTACGATTAAATACAAACTTCTCTTCCGAGATATTAAATCACACTCTTATTTATCTAACAAATGCAACGTTGACAAATTCTTAATCTTATAATATTCAAAGTCGAGGTACTGATATTGTTGTTCTAAGCCAGCGTCGCATCGCGATTACCAGTGGCGGTGAATCACATGAGCTAACACACATATTTCTTTTTATTTTCAAGTTATTTGCACCTTTTCTATTTCTTTTATTTGCTGATGATGGTTACTGAAAACCCATTGATAATTTTTTAGGTGATCTGTGTTATAAAAATAAATATACAAGGGGGCTATAATTTCTTCATTGAAGTAAGGGACATATTGTAATTACCATTGGGTTATTACATGATTTCTTTACGGGTGCCAGAAGCCATTACAGGCTTTCACTACAGGGTTTTACCTAAGAGCCGAGAAGTCCCACTATCGCCTTAGGGCAGAGGCACTTTCACCTTAACTGCTGAGCTTGCAGCCGGGGTAAACCTTTTCAGCAGCAGATCTTCAGATCTAACAGGCTATCGTTCGAATTATTTCATTATAAAACTAGCATTGTGGATTGTGGCCGAGCTTTAAGATGGCTTTTATTGATCTAATTTAATTTCTTTATTTTCCTGCCGATTGATATAATACCGTTCTTAATATTTTAATATAAACTAACATTGTTGGCCGAGCTTTAAGATAGCTTTTATTAATTTTATTATTTCTTTTATTTTCCCGCCGATTGATTTAATTATTGTAGTTTTTGTTATTAAATGATGATATTATTATTACTGCATTTATAATTGATGCGGCTACTAATTCATACGTTACGATTTACATATCTGTATTAGTTTTAAGTAAACCAAAGTGATCACTTTGGATAGTAGTGCTGCGAGGCATACAAGATTTACCAACTGAATTGGTCTCTCTACAATCCTCATATTGTACCCTTAATTACTTAATAGTTTTTTTTGTGGGCAGTTTTTTTAGGTTCATTTTAAGATTGTTGTTAAAAAAACAAGAAGTCAATAGATCGAACTGTTAATTAAGGTTGTGTTTTATTGCTAAGTAGAACGTGCCTAACAACCTCGCAAATCACCAGCGGAGCTTTTCCAGTTAAGCTGCATGGCAGAACTGGTTGCGCTCACGAACTCCACACCAGGAGCCGGGATATTGCATATATGGTGTTAGGTTCGCTTTAATTAACATCCTGTTTAGAATCTAAGAAAATCGTGTTGCACCCTTTTTAACTATTGCTTTTAAGGTTAATCATTTGATCTTTGAGTTGTATAAATAGTTATGGAATAATCAGTTAAAATATGGAAAATTTGTTTGTTAAAACCTATTTTTGGAACATAATATTTTTGCAGTACGAATTTCCATGGAAAAGTAATTCAAAGAGCAACCAAAAAAACATGTCGAAATGAAATTCAATGCATATAAATAAACGGTAATTTATTTCAACAATTATAATTTTTTGCGGATGCTAGTAATATATTTTTTTCTTCAAACGTCAGCAAATCCGTCATTACTCGACTGTGTAGGCGGCCGTGAAGTTTCGTTTTTCCTCCGCCGGAGCTTTACTTTTCACTTTTCCGCCGGCGGAGGTAAAAGTGTTGTCATAGCAACATAGATACAATACAAACAGACAACAAAATAAGCGTCAACAACTCAAGATTTATTAAACTACAATTTGTATTTATCACTCAATTTGTGACTGCATTTCTAAAATTCACTAATTTAGGAACAAATTGGTTATTATTTAATCGAATTTACTCAATAACTGCTTATCAATACGGAATTAAAACGCAATAGGAGACGCCATCTTAAAAAAATAATTATTGTTGACAGTGTTCGCTGACAGCTTTATGTTACATTATATTCACCGACACCGGTCTAAGCAAGGCCACCTACGACCGTGGTCTAAGTCGCCTTGCGAGCCCATTTATCTTTAATAATAATTAGATATTATTACTATTAAGAGATGTTTTTGCATTAATATGTCGACATTTGAAGAAAAAACAGCATATTTTATTTGGAGGAAAAGTTACTTTTCATGGCTTGCTCTTTATTACCAGCCTCACTGCGTTCGGCTGTTAAACACGAGCGCGCCATGAAAAGTATCACTTTTCCTCCATATAAAATAATATACTATTTCATTTGAAATGTTTTCCTTAGAGTATTTTAGTTAGTTTAGTACTTTAGTTTTTCTTAAAGTTCAGTTTTGTTTACAATTGTGCCGTGCCTTTTTAAATATTGCTTTCAAAGGTAATTATTTGAATTTTTAAAAACTGGTTAAAAATATGGGAAATTTGTCTGACAAAACCTATTTTTGAAACAAAATATTCTTGTAGTACGATTTTCCAATTGATGATCTAGTTTGTGATTGAACCACGACAATATGTGCCTTCACTAGGGTTGCCAACTCCAAGATTTCATAAATCGGGATGTTGCACATCAAAAATCGGGACATCCCTAATAAAATCGGGACCTAAAGTGAAGAGTTGAAAGTTTGCTGTGCACAACATTAGTTTTGAATCCAGGGAGGATTTTGAATGAGAATATGGAATATAGTCAAGAATAAATTTTATTCGAATCTAAAAGAAAAAAAAATTTAGGCACAATAGGACATTCTAAATAAAATAAAATAACCGAATATAGAATAGAATATCCTACCTAGTATATACCTACATATGTAACATGAAAACATAACAATAATATCAATGAGAAACAACTAAAAGGCTACTTCTTGTAAATTCTAATTCTGTGCAGATAACATATTACAAAGGAAATTTATTCCTATGCAATGTAAAAAATAACATTTTGTTTTGTAATAACTAAGAACTAACAACTAAAAAATATATTCTATTGCGTTATTTTAAAGGAGTGTTTTTTTTGGCTTTTTGCCGAAGTCAGCTTTGATTTATTGCTAATTGCGTGCTTGTAAAATTCTCTACAAGTCTGTGCAAAATTAACTTTTATTTGTAACTCACTTTTAATATAGGTACCTCAAGTTTCCTTTTATATAAGGAGTGAATATAAAACGGGTGTATCTTGTATCTGTTTGTCGTTTTTGCGGGCAAATTTGATTCTCGATTGAAAATCGGGACATTTGGCGTCCCGCCATAGGTCTTGGCGGGACGTAATGAAATGGCCCCAAAAATCGGGACGTCCCGCGAAAATCGGGACGATTGGCAACCCTAGCCTTCACCCCCGTAACCAAATTCTACGAGCCGACAGTGTGCTAAATTCATTACAAATGTAACGTATACTCTCAAACTTTAAACATGCTAGTAAACTGCTGGGCTAGCAAATAGCTAAGGCCAGTAATCAATAATACACGTTTATTTAAAGCAATTATTGGGAGAAAATTTTCAATAAACCTTTCACCATATCTAATTTATAGACACTAAATTAAAAAATCATCAATATCGTTGGCCCACATGTCAAATTTATTCAAGATTAAATAAACCACATGAAAGCATCGGAGATCATAAAACAAACATAAAATCCCAGACTTGTAAACACTTTAACACTTTTTTCTCGCCGACTATAAAGAAATATGCCCCATATTGTCGGTGTCGATAACGGATAAATGAGATTTCGAAAATTATAAATAAAATTTGTTGGCTGTGTTGAAGTGAATCTTGATTATTGGAATTATGTGATATTTTTATTAAACGTAGAAAGTCTATATTTATTACTAGAGAGTTTAACTAGTTATATGGGGATAGCAGCAAATTCCCATGCAAACTATTTCTCTCTTTGGCGATAGTATTTAAAATAGCAATAGTAATGGAATTTATCGGTAACAGAATTTGTGAGAAATGCCATGCATCAAAAGACAAACAAATTATAACTAAAATTCAAATTACTTCATTGTGCCAATAACGTAAATTCAATTAAGAATTAAATTCAAAAACGTCCGATATTGACCACAATCAACATAAAATTTTCTTGGATCATGTTTAATACTAATTTTCTTGAATTGCTCTACTTCTCTATTAACCGACTGATATTTATGTATTTTTGATGGAGAAGTTTTCTTATAATAGCGGACGATTTTGTTTTACTTTTAGATCTGTGATTTTCCAGGGATTCTAAAGTAAATGTTGTCTCGGAGTTGACATATTTAACGATCCTTTTGAAGTGTTGTTTACAAATGTGTCACAGTCGTTTGGATATGATTTTGATATTTTATTGGTCTGCGGTTGTTTTGGGACGTAAGAAGAGAACGTCATTGGAATTACTTGATGATTTTAGATTTCATGCTTTCTTTGATAGGAGGAATAGAAAGTTTCCAGTAAATATACAATAATTGCAACTAAGGAAGTGTACAACATAAGGAAAATCTTCTTATTTGTTAGCCACTAATTTTTCAAAAAAATGCAATGTTAATTCAAAATTCAGATGTGATATGCAGAGGGTCAAGAATTAAAACGTAGCTCGGTAAAACTCAAATATTTTGCTAAAAATATAACCTTACTAGGCCGAAGCTGTTAATAAAGATATACTTTTTATAAATATAATATTACTAAGTTAACAGAGGCAAATCTATTTCTTTATCAAGTTTCCTGGAGCCACTCTCGTATTTTTAAAATTTGTGTTTGATCACTCAGTAGTCCCATTGCAGAGGATGAAGGAATGGTCGATCTGCAATAATGATGTCAAGGCCCCCATGATAAACATGACTACTTAGGCCTTTGTTGCATTGAACTGGACCAAATTTATATCGCTCCAAGTTGAAACTTTCTCCAGATCTTGATTAATAGTTGTAATCTGCTCATGTGGGATTGGGAGACAAGGACACTGTCATCTGCCAAACTGTAAACAGGATTATTGGTTTTGGTCAGCAGATCATTACAATAGATGAGGAACAGAGTTGGTGAAGTATTGCGCCCTGATACACGCCCGCGTTAATGGTGAATGTGTGTGAGATGTGTCCATCAACTTAAATTGCAACTATTCATAATTACCAAGTTACCTACCATTAGAATGATCTAGCTAGAGAGGTATTCAATTAAATTGATAGTGGTACTTAATATAACCATTGTTTTTTTTGTGGTACCCCATTAAAAAAATTTGGGAACCGCTGCCTTAAATGAGCAATAATTTTTGTCTTGCATTATGATTTATCTTTTTATTAATACAAACATAGGCTGACCAGAAATATTTGTTGGTAAAAGAGTATACTCTAAACCGCCGGAGGGTTTTGGTTTTTTGGGGGTGCCAGGCCCTAAAATAGTTTTTAAGCTGTCATTTTTTTTGGATTTGGATTAATAAAAAGAAAAGACGTCATTGATAGTTCACGACATTTTTACGACGATCATCAAAAAGCATTATACGATACTACATATTTCTATTTTCCTTGCCCCTTATATACGGCACTGAATTACCTACATAATAAAACTAAAACTCATAATACTTGAACTAGTAATTACTTGTATTTATTAAATTAAATCAATCATATTTTACAGAACATTTGGCTTTCGTCAACAGGTTCACATCATCTTTAATTTTTGCTCTAAAAGCTTCACAACTTAAATTAACATCATATCTAACTTTCATTACCTGGTCTAATGTTGTCACTGTCATTCGACTTTTTTCATCTGTCCAATAATTTTTAATTTGGCTGAAAACCCTTTCGCAGTCTACATTAGTCCCAGGTAATGTAAAGATAAACTCTACAAGAACTTTAATAACTCTCAAATCATTGTTAGCCGCAATAAAATCTTTATAAATTGTACGCCACACACATTGTACAAATATCGTTATCATTAAAATTAAAAGATAAATGTTGTACATGGTTTATAAAACAAGAAAATGACTCCTGAAATTCTTCATACGTAATTTTTGAATTGAGTAAAAAATGCCTCAATTCGTTAATATTTTCAACAAATCTACATGACCAAATTTCTAGATAATTTACAATTTCATGGTAAAACCTTTTTGATACGGAATATGCGTATTCTTCATTAATACTACCTTCTCTTGCCAATTTTAAAAACAAGTTTCTTGCATTAAATGGAAAAAAATTGCGATTTAACCTTTCTCTATATTTTTGTAAAATATCTAGGTATAAAGTAGACACTTCTACAGCTATTATATCATCTCTTTCCATATTTGTAATTGTTTCATTGAAAAGTTGTAACTGAGAATGCATGAAATAAATCCACAGTTCTGTAGTTTCATTTTGAAAAAAATTAACAAGAACAATAGGTGAATTTTGTTCACTTAAAAAGTACGCTTTAACAGCTTCATATTGTCGCAAAATTTTTTGGACACACGTGAGCAGAGACAAAAATCGGGTTTTCGAATGGTACAAAAGCCCTTCAAACTCGACTCCTATAAAATTACAAAAGTCTTTTAAGCTCTGTGTTCGTACAGTAAAAATGCTGAAATGGTTGTAGATTTTAAAAACTATGTTTTCAACGTCTATAGGAATTATTTTCCCGCACGCTACAGATATTGCGTTGTGTAAGATATGTGCTCCACAACCAATTGGTATAATGTTTTTTTCTAACTTTTGCTGCAAAACGTTGTGTACATTTTGTCCTATCTATTTATCCTTATTCTTGATAGAGCCAAAATTCACTGGAGCATTATCTGCGACGAAACCCACCACCTTATTTTCTAATGCATAATGTCTTACCGTATCTAGCAGAACCGAAGCCACTGTTTCTGATGTTTCATTTTGTAATGAATGTATTTTCAATACACAGGTTTTCACTGATATATTGTCTGTTAGTTCACAAAATCTCGCCAAGACAGGCAAGAGTTTTATTGCTTTTCTGTTAGATGCGTCACACGCAATCACTGCGAATGAACATGCTTCCAATTTTTTTTTTAGGGGCTCATTGCACCATTCACCTATTACATTTTTTACGAGAGCTTCGGTTTTGGTTCTAGCACAAGAAAACTTTTTGCTGCAAAATAATTTTAATAAATTATTTGTGCAGTCCATGCTTCTAAAAGAATGATTATGCCTCACATTATGGTATGACCACAAGAGTTCATCTCAAAAATCAAATCAAGTTCTTCGGATGAGTTTTTTCTTGTGAAATAATTGTCCAACTTTTGATTGTTTGATGTTGACACTAAATTCACGTGCGCTTTTAATTTTATATGCTGCTCTATGTCAAACTTGCCTTTATTTTGTATTGAAAAATCTTTTCTACACTCCATACAATAAGCTTTGTATATATCATTTGATCTCGACTTTTTTATACAAGGAAAAGTTTTTTCAAATGCCTCACTATATTTGCACTTTCCTCGAGCACTCATTTTATTTGCAAAGCAAAATGTTTAAAAGATAAAAATTACCAAGTTGCGACAACGCGTAATACAAGTCTATCATGCGTGTTTCGTTTTCATGACAATGATTATATCATAACATAACTCATAGACTCATAGATAATAAGAAGAAGGGGGAATAACTGAAATGAATATTGCGTCACCCACACCACACACCTACCCCACTGTCATTTCTCCAGCTCACAGCCCCTCTCTCTCGCGTACGCACGCTGTTCAAGAAATGTATCTTCATCACATTCATTCGTTGTAGTGTAGAGTAGATATAAGTGCGACGCGATGGCCACAGAGTTGCCAAATTTCGGATAGGCACTTTTAAACGACTAACCAGATTATCGGCGGTTAATTTTTTAAACAAATTCGACTCTTTATGACGGAAATTCTGGATCTTGAAAAAAAAGAGTATATCGGACAAGAAAAAAGAGTATAGAGTATTTGATGTTCAAAAAGAGTATAATACTCTTAAAAAGAGTATATCTGGTCAGCCTATACAAACATTCTAAAATAAACCTATTTTTTTAACGAGTAATCTATTACAATCAATTCTAGATTTGCCAACATCCGCTATGACGAAAAACATCTTGTGAGAAGAATAGAAAAAAATAAGATGTTTTTCTTAACGAGATCCGAGCCTGAATGTTAAAATGAAAATATTTTTGCACGTTCAGGGTGGCTTTCAGATTTTAAAGGAGAAACTAATTTGCATAATTTAAACTTCAGGTTTGAAATGCATAGTGATGCCTGCAGAATTTGGAAACGGTTGAATGAATTGCGAATTGCGACAGAAGCAATCATAGAAAAAGGCCGAACAGTGCTGATCGAGTTTTTAACATCGACGAAACAGGACTTTTCTAGGAAAATGCCGTAAACAGCATAGATTTATATAGAGAAAAAAAAATACACCATAGAAAGGGATTCAAATGAAAGATTGACTCTTTTTCTCGACGGTAACCCAGGTGGTGGTAACCAGCTTAAACTTATACTAAGTTCTGTTAAAATCAAACAATAAGGTTTGGATGACAAAGGTATCCTTTGAAGATTGCTTTATAAACTTTCTTTGAAAGAAACATCAACCAATAAGCCTGATTCTTATCAGAAGAACATTAGTATTATCGTACCAAATATTGCTAGGCAGAAGTAGTAGGAAATATAACGGAAGAATTTGTTCAACTGGGTAACAAAATTGACATTGAATGTTACTGATGCTAAAAAGCTCTTGGAATCTCCTTCTCAAACCTTTTCGACCGATGAGTCAATTAAGCTGCATAAACACCTTTATTATGTAGATACCGGATATTTCTGACATTACTTCACTTCTGAAAATTTACCAATTTTTAGTACTTTCCAAAAACAGGACGCAATATGGAAGTTTCCAGAGCAAGCTATTATAAAATTTTAAAATTTGTATGCATCTCCTATAAAAGCAACTTTTAAATAATATGTAAATTCATAATATATTCATTACTAGACCTTCTTTGTTCAACTTCAACTGCATGCAGGGAAACAGTTTATTTTAAATCTAGAGGTTCTTTCTGATTCCACCTCATCTGAGGCCTGGGTGAATTACTATGCAAATAGTTAACAGTAAGTACTTGTTACAAAAATATTTACAGGGTGGCCCGTTTATTAGGGGATGACACCTTATCTCAGAATCTACGAAATGTAGTAAAAAAAGTTTAATACAAAAGTTGCTTGTATTTACTTAAACTTTAAAAATATTATATTTTTAAATATACAGGATGTCCGTATTTTCGTGGACAGGTATCAACTCCCTTATTTTGAATAGAATACCCTGTATATTAAGCCATTTTTTAATTCCTCGGAAAATTTCAGATATATTTTTTATTTAATATCCTATATTTAAGTCTAACCGTTTTTGACATATTTTGAATTTTATGTAAAAAAAATACGTTTGCAGGTCTAAATATAACTATAAATTTCTCCTATTGATAGCCTTTATTATTTAATTGGTGTTTGTTTTCTTGTAGAAGGGGTCTGTGTTGGCATTTTTATAATAAATAAATATAGGGTGATCAAAAACTAACATTAAAAATTTAAATGATAAATCGGTTAAAGATTTTTTTGTTCAAATGAATAATTTTATCTTATTTGGCATTAAAAATAAGGGCAACTTTGTGTAAGGTTGTCTATTCGAAAAACTTGTAGTTTTTGAAATACTGCAAATTTAACATTTTCCTATTGTAAAAAAGCTATACGGCTTTTAAGTTTGGTTATTAGTTGGCCACGACTGATTACCCCAGTAGGGAGGATTAAGTTATTAACCTTTCGTCGGGCGTAGTTATTCTGGTAGATACAACAGTCTTTCCTTTGCATCGTCTATGGTAACCTATAGTGTTAAAATTCCCACCGCTTAGGTAGCTTCCTATTTTTAGACCAGCTATCCATACGTCCATGGCAGTTTGTGTTAGAAGGTTTGATGTGCCAAACATTTTGATCTCTTGGATATACTGCACCTGATTACGTTATAATTTACAAGTTATAAATATCGCATTTTAGCATAGAGCAGACATATTATAGGTGGCTACCTATGCGGTGGGGATTTTAACATTATAGGATACCACCATACACGATGCAAAAGAAAGATTGTTGTATCTGCTAGAACAGCTGCGCCCGACAAAATCGTCCCGGCGCGGCGCGCGGCGGGGGTAATAAGTAGATGTATTGTCAGACGACAAGAAATAGTGTCGTTTCTGTAGTTCTCTATTGTTTTTTTTTGCCACGCCTCGCCGTCATGGCCAACTAACAAAACTTAAAAGCCGTTTAGCATTTTTACAATAGAAAAATATTAAATTGCCAATATTTCCAAAACTACAAGTTTTTCGAATAGACAACCTCATACTTATTTTTAATGACAAATAAGATAAAACAGGGATAGGATATTATTTATAAAATATATCTAGAATATTCTGAGGAATTCAAATATGCCTTCATATACATTTAAAATAAGGAAGTTGATATTTATCCACGAAAATACGAACACCCTGTATATATAAAAATATAATATTTTAAAAATATAAGTAAATCCAAACAATTTTTGTATTAAACTTTTTTTGGTACACCTCGTAGATAAGGTGTCATCCGGTAATAAACGGGCCACCCTGTACATACCTAAGTATTTGCCACTATTCTGTCATCTATCCTTAGTTATTTTATGTTTTGTTTTTCGTCAATAGCATTAGTTTGAGCAAGTGCATAAGATTTTAATTCTCTACAATGAATCAGTTTCGAAACTGAACCACAAGAATAATAAATAACCAGAAGCCAATCTTTCCTCGTTGCTAGGCATTGGCTGCCGTGACCTTGCACTACTTGATCCGCCGAAATTCCGCCGAAACTCGCCAGTGTCTGCGCTCATCACCGGATAACAAGCAATGTCTAAGATGCACCCTCTATTACACTCGCGAACAACCACCTAAAAATCGATTTTTATGTAAACGGACCTGGCGCATCCGATTTTGGAGTTCGCCAGGCAATCCAGAATTGCGAAAGTGGTCAAAATTGGCCAATTTCTGAAAAATCTCAAATTTTATGTGATATTTTTAATTTTTGCTTATCACCTTATATCTCCCTTACTTAAAGTCTGATTGAATTAAAATTTTTAGGAGACTCAATTTGGACATTTGTTATCATGAGTGACATGAGACAAATGCAAAAAAATTTACTGGTCACCAGTTTTTTTTTTAAGTTGGTGGCACGAAATTTCTAATAATGCAGCAACAAATACTCGATCGAGAAAACTTTTTTGCTTTTAGAGATAGATGTATTAGTAAGCGACAAAGTTGTAGCCAAAGAACCGAAAAAACTTTTTTATTTCGGTGATTTTTTTGATAACAACTTTAGTTTGCAAGAAAACGATGCTGCAATAAAACACTTCGACTGCCGCGTCGCAACAGTTTCTAATGGGGCGTCCTAGGTGAGCGATTTGCAGCGAACGCGAATCAGTAGCGATGCAGTGCGACTATATTAATTTTTCGTACTGCATCGCCAGCGCTTCGCGTTCGCGTTTGCTGCAAATCGCTCACCTAGTATGGCTCCATCTTCCGAAATTCCGCCGAAATTCGCCAGTGTAGGCGCTACGGCTCGGCTGTAGTAAACGGATCGTCTAAAATATGGTAAAGTTCTAGCTGTTGGAAATGCGGGGTTATACTTTGGATGGATTTACCCTTGTTGAGTGTTTCGTGTTTTAATGGATTTTAGGACGAGTTAACTTATTATACACTACAACCCAAAACCATAAGTTAATAATTTGGCAAAATAAATATATTGGTTAGGAAATAAGTAGTTTTATTTATTAGCATCTTTAAGATCTTAGGAATGATTAAATCGCTGTAAACGCCAGTATAAATAACTAACCGAACATTGATTGAACGACTAACCAAAACTAACCAAATCTATTAAAATTGATATAACGTATCGGAACCGGTTCAAATGACTAAGTAAAATAAGTAGATACTAAGTACCACCCTTGGACGACTAATCAAAACTAACCTAATCTATTAAAATTTATTATAACGTATCGTAACCATACTGTGATACTCGTGACTTTTCTATTTGTAAATAGGAATACCTATCTTTTTATGTACTATATTAATAGATAAATTTGCATATTAATGAAATATCTGGCAGCGTTAATATAGCGGAGTATTTTGATATGATAGGATTCAACAGGACATTATTATTTGGAATGGTTTTAAAATTAAAACTAAAGGCCATATGCTGAAAACTCATCAAAACGGATATCCGTGAATTTGAAAAACGCTGATGGTTTGGAAAAATTCTTAAATAAACGGTACTAATTTCTCGCTTATTGGAATTAAAAAAAAAAAAGTAGGAACATAGCTCCGCCACAGAACTGGGAAAAATTGGAAGGTCAATATTTCACTAGTAAAGTGGCTTTATCTTATTTTCCCTAGGAAAACAAATAAGTGCATATTATTTGCCTTACTAATTGGTAAAGAAGTACAGACTTTGAAGAAAATCGTTGGAGCTGTTTCCGAGAAAATCGATTTTGTTCATTTTTCTCAAGAGTAAAGGGACTGCACCGATTTTTCACAGAAAAACGGGGTAGTACGTATTATTTGCCTACTAAATTGTAAACATATAGAAAATCTAATGAAAATCGTTAAGGCCGTTTTTGCGAAAATCAATTTTTTTATATTATTCTTTATATAAACTATCCTTAATTGTAATGTTAAAGAAAAAAATTATAAAACGTCTGGAGATATTGTCCAGAAACTCCTTAATAATAATTCTGGTAGAAATCGGCCTAATGGTTTTGGAGAAAAGTCGCGTGACGGACAGAGACACACACACAGGGACACAATTTTATTTTTTTCAGAATTTAATGTTTTTTGGACTCTAGGATCCCCATAATTCATCGAAATTGGCAAAAAGTCGCGACTAGCACATTACACGTGATGAAAGTGAATACTTCTTTATCGATGTTATAAGAGAGAAAGAGTGTAATCAATTTTAATAGATTTGGTGAGTTTTGGTTAGTCGTCTAATCAACTTTCGGTTAATTTTACTTAGTTTCAAATTATTTTACTTATTTGAGCGGGTTCCGAAACGATATAATCAATTTTAATAGATTTGGTTAGTTTTGGTTAGTCGTTGAAGCAACTTTCGGTTTGTTCGGCATAGTCTGAACTTATTTTAGTCATTTGAACCGGTTCCGATACATCATGAAAATTTTTAATAGATTTGGTTACTTTTGGTTAGTCGTTGAATCAACATTCAGTTAGTTTCACTTAGGCTCAACTTATTTTAGTCATTTG